>CAUYQV010053847.1:0-14703 GCA_963574575.1 Galagoides demidoff
ATAATTTCACAGTAGCTTCAAAAAAAAAACATTGAAATGCCTAGGAATATATGTAACAAAAGAGGTGAAGGACCTCTACAAATAAAATCACAAAACTCTAAGTAAAGAAACAGCAGAAACTACTTTGAGATATCACCTAACTCCAGTAAGATTAGCCCATATCACAAAATCCCAAAGCCAGAGTTGCTGGCGTGGATGTGGAGAAAAGGGAACACTTATACATTGCTGGTGGGAATGCAAATTAATACGTTCCTTTTGGAAAGTCATCTGGAGAACACTTAGAGATCTAAAAATAGACCTGTCATTCAATCCTACAATTCCATTATTAGGTATATACCCAGAAGATAAAAAACCACATTATAATAAAGATGTTTGTATCAGAATGTTTATTGTAGCCCGATTCATAATTGCCAGATCATGGAAGAAGCCCAAGTGTCCATCAATCCACAAATGGATCAATAAACTGTGGTATATGTACACCATGGAATACTATGCAGCCCTAAAGAAAAATGGAGACTTTACCTACTTCATGTTTACATGGATGGAACTGGAAAATATTCTTCTTAGCAAAGTATCTCAGGAATGGAGGGTGACCAGAAATTTTAATTATCTTAAATAATCCACTATTCTAGTACCAAAAAATATATAAGAATATTATTTTTATACCATATTATTTACCTTTCTATTTAGACTTTCTTAGAAAAAATATATTTCTATATTCATCATATTTTATATATTTTTACAAGTTATTTTATATCTTGTTTTTATTTTCTTCCTAAATTTATATTTTGAATCCTTCAAGTAAACAGAAGTAGATAACATTTTGTATATAATTTTGAGAGATGACACATTTTATGCATCTTTTAGAATTTTACTTATAAAAACATATCTTATTGTTATATATGTGCATATATATATATATATACACTAGATTTTTTATTTTTAGTAACTTTAAATTTTGATGAAATCTCAAGAAGCAGAAAACTGTAAATTGCTTGTCATGTATCATTATTTTATGAGGGAAAAATTTTATAACAATTTATAGAAAAGCATATATTCTTATCAATTTTTCTGTTAATTGGAAATGCCAAACATTTAATAAGTGTCTTTTTTTAATATAACAAAACCTTAAATTTTCTAAATTATCTAAAAATTTTATTTCTATTTATCTTTACCTAATGCGCCTAATTTACTTATTTGCCTTAGCATTTCATTTAGATTTTAGTTACCATTTTAATTTCTTTTATTTTTTATCATTAATGCATATGTTAAAACATTCCATATAAATATCATTTATTTCTTTATATATTTTTTATTTAAAATTAATATGAGTGTACAAATTTTTAGGTTACATTGTTCTCACTTCAAGATTAAAGTTTCAGTTGTAAAAGGGCCCCCCACGAAGGAGCATTTTAGGAGCAAAAAGGAACATTTTATTCACCATAAAAATCATAGATGAGATCCTACCTTGTGCTCTCCCTCCTTCTTCCAGTCCCCAATTTCCCACTCCTAATTCCCTCTACCCCCATCCTAGACTATACTTGTGTTTTATTGTTCATATGAGCATGTAATTATTTATATATTGGTTTAATATTAGTATGGAATACATTTGATATTGTATATTTATTTTTCCATTCTTGCAATAATTTACTAAGAAGAATGTACTTCACCTCCATCACAGTAAATGTAAAAGATATAAAGTCTGAAACTTTTTTAATGGATGAATAGTATTCCATGGTATACATATACCATAGTTTGTTGATTTCTTTATGAATTGATGGGCACTTAGATTGTTTCCACAACTTGGAAATTATGAATTGATCTAGAATAAACATTCTAGTACAAATGTCTTTATGGTAAAATTACCTTTGTTCTTCTGGGTAGATACCTAGTAATGGGATTGCAGGATCACATGGAATGTCTACTTTTAGATCTTTGAGGATTCTCCATAATTCTCTCCAAAAAGGATTTGTTAGTTTGCAATACCACCATCAGAATAGAATTGTTTCCCTCTCTCCACATCCAAGCCATAATCTGGTGTTTTGGGACTTTGTGATGTGTGCTAATCTTGCTTGGGGTTAAGTGATATTTTAAACTGCTTTTTATTTGCATTTCTCTGGTGAGTAAAGATTATGAGCATTTTTCACGTGTTTGTAGCCCATTCATTTGTCATCCGCAGAGAATTTTCATTTCAAGTCTCTTGTCCACTTATAGAAGGGGTTGTTCACACTTTTCTTATTGTTTAATGTGAGTTCTCTATAGATTCTAGTTGTCAAGTCTTTGTCAGATTCATAACATGCAAAAAAATCTCCTCCCATTCCAAAGGCTATTTGCTTTTTTATGGTACTTTTAGCTGTGAAACAGCTTTTTAGCTTGATCAAATCCTAGTTATTTATTTTTGTGGTTGCTGCAGTTGCCAGGGGTTTCTTCCTCAGAAGGACTTTTCACAGGCCAATATCATCAAGTATTTTCCCTGCACCCCTTTTTATTTTATTTTATTTTATTTTATTTTATTTTATTTTGTTTTGTTTTATTGTGAATATATAGTAAACTGATTTATTTCAAAGTTTCCAGACCTGCCGTTGTCATATTCCATTCCAGTATGAATTTGATTTTCCATTGTGAAATTAATGTTAGAGTTTGCATATTTATGTCTCTTCATGTTTCTAGGTAGTGATGCATATTCATCGGACTGCAGATGTTTAATGACCTCAGGGAACCAAACAGATAATCCACAGTATTACAAAGACAAAGAAATAAGAGTTTGCGAAGACACTAGTGCACCAGAGGCAATGAACAGCTCCTTAAGGTATTCAGAGTGGTAGGCCCCACATTCTCTTTTAGAATTATTATTGTTTTGTGTCTTAAATTTAAATATTTTATTCATCAAGAGTCAACTTTGGCCAAAGATGAGAAATGTGGGTCCAGTTTCAGTCTTCTACATGCACCATTTCTCCCAGCACCATTTGCTAAATAAGAATTCTTTTCCCCAGTGCATGGTTTTGTTAGACTTTTTGACGATCACATGACAATATGTGGCTGGATTCATCCCAAGATTCCAATATTCTCTATCATATTCCATAAATCTACATCTCTATTTTTGTGCCAGTACCATGCTCTTTTGATCACTGCCGACTTACAGTATAACCTGAAAAATGGCAATGTAATACCTCCAGATTTTTTTTTTCTAAGAATTGTGTTTGCTATTTGGGATGTTTCCTAGTTCCACATGAATCAAAGTACTATTTTTGCAAGTTATTGAAAGTACAACATTGGTGGTTTGATTGGGATTGCATTAAATCTATAGATTGCTTTAGGTAGTATGGACATTTTAACAATATTAATTTTTCCCAGCCATGAGCAAGGTAATTTTTTCCATTTGTTAGTATTTTCAGCTATTTCTTTTCTTAGAGTTTCATAGTTCTCTTTATAAAGATCTTTTTAGTAGGGATGAGGTCTTGCTCTTGCTGAGACTGGTCTGGAACTCCTGAGCTTAGACAATCCACCCACCTCAGCCTCCCAAAGTGCTGGGATGACAGAAAAAGGAACCACACACAAATCCTATAAACCCTAAGCCTGTGTGGGAAGATAGGCGTGCAAAGTATTAAAGTTTATAGAATGTCCCCACAGCAGAGAGGATGGACAGCTGATCCTGTGTGGAGCAGTAGGGCAAGGCCTTGAGAAGAAGGTCTCTGTGCTAGTCAGAGAGAAGCATGGGCAAAAAACGAAAATTAAGAGAGGCCAGCCTGTTCCAAGAGTGTCAGACTCCGAATCTGCAGTGCCCAGTGAAGGGACCACAGTTCATAGGAGGCTGGGAATGGAGGCTGAGGGAGACCCACAGACCTGGGTGGCCTTGCTTGGGCAGGGGGACTTTGATGCTATGGGAAATGTGGGGTCACCTTTAGTTTTTAAGGTTTTTAAAGGTTTTTAAGGCATAATTATAGGGAGAGGACTGGAGGCTGCTGTCAGCCTGAGTGCAACAGTGAGGCTGAGCAGCTGGGCACAGGCCACACATCCTGGTGATGAAATACAAGGACAAAGGGGGGGACACTTGTATTTTTCTGCTTCTAATCTGGGTAAATTGATCCCTTTACTCAAGGAAGGAGATTGTGAGAAGAAACAGGGCTTTCTTACAAAGGATAATGTATTTGGTTTTAGACACGTTGAAATGAGCATCCATAGCTATTAAAATGGACATTAACAGCACAGATCACACCTGACCTTCAGGTGAATGAGGCTGGAGCCAGATGCTGGCAGGTGTCATCTGTGGACGAGCGTGAACAAGAATTCCTTGTAAAGGCAACTTATGCTCATTTCAATATAAGTTATGACATAATCATCTACCCATTGCCTGAAAGATGCAGTTTCTGAGCATACTTACTGGGATTTGATGACACTCCACTGTGTGTTTTAGAGAAGGCTGATCTGATGAGTGAACATTGCGTGGTCCCTGATACTAAGAAAAGGCAGGGATTTCTGACTGACTGGTGTGTCCTGTATACTCAGGAAATGTTTGTTTAGTGAGGGAAAGGATTGCCCCCAAAGAACCTTCAGAACTACATAAAATGCAGAAAACACAGAACTACACAAAATATCTCCCACCCATGTGTTGTGGCTGTACACACGCTTGTGTTTGCGCGCGCGCACACACACACACACACACACACACACGGACTTACAAACTTATGAGAAAACAAATAAAAGTTCTCTAAAAGTAGCTTCCATAACATTTGGTGTAGGTCAAGAATTTCTCAAATTGTGTGTCTTCCTAGTTCTTCCAGGGACACTCAGGAAATAGCAGAATTATTAAATTCAGTAAGTCTGCTTAATACTGATCTTTTCAGAGCTTCTGGTGTGATAACATGTTGGCATCTTAGAGGCATCAGGGCCCTCAGCGCAAAGTGCGTTTGTGACAGGCACAGGGTCTGGTTTCTCTCATGCTAATCCCTCAGCCCCGCCCTGTGTTCTGCAGCCATAGGTGTCTCCCTGCTGTAGTAATGAAAGGAAGGAATGTTCTGGGAGCTGTAGCCCTTCAGACACTTATATTAATATCACAGCTCCCTGTCTTTCTCTCACCAAGCCACCTCCTCCCACATCTGGGCATCTCCCCAGCAGCTCCTGACTGCTGGGGATTCTAGAAGGCCAGAGAAGGTCACAGCATTCAGCCGATGAGATCCCAGCTCTGCAGAAGATTTCCTGACAATCTCACCCCGTCCCCCATTTGGACAAGCTTATCAGGCTGTAACAATGAAATCTAATCGTTTCTTAAAATGTCCATTTTGAAGTTAAGAGAGTAAATCCCATAAAAACAGAAAAATGTTTTAAAAAAAACAAAGTTCATGGTTCTTACTATTAAATAAGCCAGAAAAGAGTTTTGTGATTTTGAGATTCCTCCTGCTGCCCAAGGGGGATTAGACAATCGGGTCTGAAGCAGTGAAAAACAAAGAGAGGAATATTTAATTGCCACATTGGCCTCAACTCCAGAAGAACAAGTCTGTTTTATGTGAGCGGCTCAGGAAAAGTCACCCACATATTCTAGGTTAATGACAATGAAGACTGACTCCGAGAATGTTAAAACTCCCACATAGTGAGCTGCACTGTAATCATCAACTCAATTTGTATGAAATTCAATTAGAAATAATTAAATGTTCTCAAATGCTTGCCAGACTCTCTGTACAAAATGAGGTGCTCCTCTTAAGGTATAAGAAAGTGGTGGTGAGTTTCTTTTTTCTTTCCTTTTATTGTAATTTTTCTGTGGCTGTACATATGCATGTCTTTAGAAATACTCAAAATATTTGAAACGTGATTTTATAAACTCAGCCTGCTATTCACACTGGAGCGAGTCTGAACCATCTCAGTCGTTTCCCCATGGAGATTCTGGAGAAGTTCCATCTGCTCCACAGGAACATCACTATTGTCTGGTAGACACACATGTGGGTGTGGATTGTTACAGACTTGACTTAAAAAAATAAAATAAATAAAACATGTCTTGTATGGCTTCCTCTCCTGCTGTCATTTTTTTTTTCGTTTTTAATCTACTGCATATGCTGCTTTGAAATATGCAACTACAAAGAAAATTACAGGCCAATATCCCCATGAAAGGTCCTCAACAAAGTGAATTCAGCAGCTCATTGAAGGGATCATTCCCCATAAGGCAGTGAGGTTTATCCCTGGGATGCAAGGATGCCTGCCAATCAACGTGATTCATCCATCCACAGAATGAGGGGCAAAGTCCATGTGATACTCTCAACAGATGCAGAATAGTATTGGGCAACATTCAGTGCCTTTCACGAAAAAATTCTTGATCAGGGCAGTGCCTATGGCTCAAAGGAGTAGGGCACCAGCCCCATATGCCAGAGGTGGCAGGTTAAAACCCAGGCCCGGCCAAAAACTGCAAAAAAAAAAAAAAAATATATATATATATATTCTCAACCAATTAGATATAGAAGGAATGTATCTCAACACAATAAAGGCCATAAATGTGTATGACAAGGCCACCCTTGACATCATTTCAGTGGTGAAAAGCTGAAAGCTTTTCTCCAAGATCAGGAGGATCAAAACAAGACAAGGATGCCCACTGTTGCCTCTGCTGTTCAACATAGTATTAGAAATTCTAGCCGAAGTGATTAGGCAAGAAAAAGAAATAAAAAGAATCCAAATCTTCTGAAAGGAAGAAGTAAAAATGTCTCTGTGTACGCATGACACAATCTTCTTTATAGAAACCCCAAACGTCTCCATAAACTGCTAGAACTAATAAGCAAATCCTGTAAAGTTGCAGGATGAAAAATCAACACGCAAAAGTCAGTTACATTTCTAGACACTAACAATGAACTATGAAAAAGAAATTAAGAAAACACTCTCCAACAGGATGAAAAAATGTTAGAAATAAGTTTACCCAAAGAGATGAAAGAGCTGGACACCTATAATTGGAAAACACTGATGAAAGAAACTGAAGAAGATACAAACATTGGGACAAGATGCCCAAGTCCACGGACTGTACGAGCTAACATTGCTACAACGTCCACACTAGCCACAGTGATCTACAGATGGAATGGCGTTTTCCACAGAAATAGAAAAATGTCCAAAATTCATACAGAACTATAGAAGACCTTGTATGGCTAAAGCAATCCTAATTTAAAAAAATAATAATAAAGCCGGAGGCATCACATTTCCTCACTTCAAATTATACTACGAAGCCATAGTAGGAAAAACAGCCTGTTTCTGCCATAAAAACAAATTTGTAAACCAATGGACAAAAAACCCCAGAGCTCCCAGAAATGAATCCATGCACTGATGCATTATTTTGACAAAGATGACAAAAACACACAATGGGAAAATGATAGTCTTTTTACTTTTATTTTATTTTATTTTTTTGTTTTTACTTTTTTATTTTTATGTTTTATTTTTTTGCAGCTTTTGGCCAAGGCTGGGTTTGAACCCGCCACCTTCAGCATATGGGGCCAGCACCCTACTCCTTTGAGCCATAGGCGCTGCCCCTAAATGAAGGTCTTTTTAATAAATGGTGTTGGAAAAACAGGATATTCACATTCATAAGAATAGAGTTATTACCTTATCTCACACTGTACACAACAATCAAGTCAAATGGAATAAAGACTTATATATGAGACCTGAAACTGTAAAGCGATGGAAGGAAATGAATGAGCAAAGCTTCTTAACACAGATTTGGGCAGTGATTTTGGATATGACAACAGCGATATAATTAAATGCACAGGCTGCAAAAGCAAAATAAGCAAATGAAACCACATCCCACCAGAAGCTCCTCCACAGTACAGGAGACAGTCAACAGGGAGAAGAGACAACTTAGGGAAAGGGAGGAAATATTTGCAAACCATGAGTCTTATGACTGGTTAGTATCCAAAACACAGAAGGCATGCAGACGACTCAGTAGAAAAAAGAAATAATTTAAAAATGGGCGGAAAGGGCAGTACCTGTGGCTCAGTGGGCAGGGCGCTGGCCCCATATACCGAGGGTGGCGGGTTCGAACCCGGCCCTGGCCAAACTGCAACAAAAAATAGCCCGGCATTGTGGCGGGCACCTGTAGTCCCAGCTACTCAGGAGGCTGAGGCAAGAGGATTGCCTAAGCCCAGGAGTTGGAGGTTTCTGTGAACTGTGACACCATGGCACTCTACTGAGGGCAATAAAGTAAGACTTTGGCAGAGGGCCTTAGGGCTACAACTTGCCTGACTGAGAAAATGTCAGCGTGTTTTGTGGAGAGAGGTTGAGAGAGTCGAGAAGGATATAGCTATAGGTGATATTAACTTTTGGGAATCTGCTTGCAGATATCTGGGAAATTTTCTTAAAGCCTGGAGTAATGTCAAAATAAAGAATTTTTTAAAGTTGGGCAAAATGAGCAAAGAGTCTACATAGACATTTTGCAAAAGAAGATGTATACAGGGCCAATAGGTGTATGAAAAACAGTGTCACTGATAACCAGGGAAATGCAAACCTAAATCATGACTTTTAGAATGTCTGTTATCCAGAAAAGGAAAGGTAAGCATTGGCAAGGCTGTGGACAAAAGCAGCATGGATTTTCCTCAAAAAAATTAAAGATTGAATTACTGTGCATCCCAGAAATCCCTCTCCTGGTTATGGATGCAAAGGAAGTGAGGCCAGCACGTCAAAGCCACGTCTGCTCCCCACACTCAGGTCAGCATCCTCCATGGTACCCGAGATGCCGATCAGCCTCGGCGTTCATATATGCAGGGATGGATAAAGATGTTTTCTACATACACACATTCTCACACACACACACATGGGAATGTGTTCAGTCTTAGAAAAGAAGGAAGTCCTGTCGTTTAAAATAGCATGGATGAGGGTGGTGCCTGTGGCTCAAAGGAGTAGGGTACCAGCCCCATATACTGGAGGTGGCGGGTTCAAACCCAGCCCCGGCCAAAATAAAATAAAATAGCGATGAACCTGGTAGAAGTAAGATAAACCAGACACAGAAAGACGAATGTGGGCGTGACCTCACTTACACTTCCGCGATCAAAGCAAGCTGAGCTCAGAGAAGCACAGAATAGAACGGTGATCACTGGGGCTGGGGTGGAGGAGATGGGAAGGTGTCAGTCCAAGTGCACAAAGTCCCAGCCATGCTGGGTAGGTACGTTCTGGGAGCTGATGCACAGAGAGTGACTATGGTTAATAATAACAACTGTATGCCTGAGATGTGCCTGAGACGGTAAAGTAGAATCCTCTCACCACAATTCACTGTGACAGGTAGGGACAGCATCAGCAGGTTGTAGATGTGTTAATTAGCTGCGTTGTGAACATCATCTCACAACTACATCAAAATATCAGGTTGTGCACCTTAAATATATATACAGGTTTTATTTGTCAGTTATAATCTCGATAAAGCTAGGGAGATATGAAAACACACATTATTCATAAACCCAGGAGTAAATAGTTGTATGTGCCCTGGAGTTAAAACATGGCTATTTAATGATCTCAGTCACCTTTGAGATCTCACAAACCCTTACAACAAAGCTGGCGCAGTGGCTCAGGCCTGTAATCCCAACAGTTGGGAGGCCGAGATGGGTGGATTGCTTGAGCTCAGGAGGTCGAGACCACCCTGAGCAAAAGCAACCCCGTCTCTACTAAAAATAGACAAAAACTAGCCAGGCATTGTAGCGCTGTAGTCCCAGCTACTCGGGAGGCTGAGGCAGGAGGATTGCCTGAGGCCAAGAGCTTGAGGTTGCTATGAGCTGTGATGCCATGGCACTTTACTCAGGATGACAGAGTGAGACTCTGTGTCAGAAAAAGTTAAAATAAGAAGCACAGCGACAGCCATTCTGTTCTGAAGCCCTCCCTGTCCCTCATCTCCACTGGCCTCTGCTATGCCCCATCTCCCCGCACTCTGCTCTCTGCTTCTTGGCTGGGCCTCTGTGCTTCCCTCCCTGGCCCTGTGTTGAGGCTGCAGCTCTTGGCGTCCTCTCAGAGTCTGCCCTGGAAGTCACTTCCACAGAGGTGGCTGCCACACTGGACAGTCCCATGCAGAAGTAAGAGAGAGAAAGTCCTGATGGCAAGACTGCCCCTGTCCACCTGTCTGGCGCTGCCTGTGGAATGGGGCTCCCCCTTCCCAGGGAGGCCGCAGAAGGATGGGAGCCACACACCAGACTCTGTTGTTCTGATCCCAGGACGCCTAGGCCATGAGGAAAAAGCAGCTGCTGTGTGACTGTCCTGAGTCCCGTCCTTAGCAAGTCATCCTCGTCCACGTTTGGGAAAGTGCTCATTTTTGCCTTTTGCAAAGAAGCTTCACTACAATATATATGTACGTTGACAGAGTGGAAAATTGCAAGCAGTAACTCCTGCAGGAAGCAGTAATGAGCTCATCCAGTTCCAGACGGAATCTTGTCTGAGCCCTGATGCCGAGAATGCTGCGTGACTGCGATTAATCTTTCCTCCCAGCCTGCAGGCAGGTGCACCTTCTGTGACTTCAGTAAACAGAGGCATCCTTCCCATTTACTGGCGGGCTAGGTAGTTCAGTAAACATGCTCCATTATCATTTTAATAATGTTTTTCCTGAGGCCTGAAACTGCCTAAAGACAATTTTCTTTTCACTGGAGCCTTTTTCCCTTAACAGAGTCTTAAAGGAGAGAGCTGACAAGGAGGAGTATGGCTGACGTCCTCATTATCACCATGGCGGGGGCTGCAGGGTGCGGGGCCAATGCTGCCCAGGGGAGTGACTGAGCGTAGCAGCCACAACACAGCCTTTGGTCTTTATCCTCCCCCCCTTAATCTGTGGTGCCTGTGTGCAGTCTGTGTGTGTGTGTGGTGGTTCAGAGTGTGTGAATGTGTCTGCCTAGCTCACGTGTTTGCATGTGTGTGAGTGGTGTGTGTGTATCATGGGTATGTGGGACATATGAACTTAATCTGGAAGGTGTCTGCTCTGCCATTCTGGGCCCTGGGGCCTCTGACCACTGTAGCTGTCCTGCCCGTGAGCCAGACCGCAGGAGAAGCCTGTGGCTGGGAGCTCACGGCTCCCACTTGGGCAGCCATTTCCCCGAGTCCTCTGACGTCCTTAATTTTCTGCCCTAATTGCAGTTCCCCTGACACGTCTCACCTCATCCCACTGGCTGTCGCCCTGCTTTGGTCAGGTTTTCTGACCCATGATGACCAGGCAGTTGCTTTGGGGTCACCTCCCTGGGCTATCGTACCCACCGCCCTGGACAGGTAGGAACCCAGGCCACAAGTCTCAGCGCTTCACATGACAGCAGTGACTCTCTGTGGGTCTCCAGAGCTGTAGGACAGGAGTCAGTCAAAGGCCTTCAGATGAGACAATATCTGCAGACTCTATGTACTGCTGATCCCCGTGTAACTTAGCGACCAGCAAGGCAGGCAGGAGGCCTAGCGAATACCCCCTGGCATCCTGCGGGGACCCTGGAAGGACCTTCCCATTCCAGAGGGAGGCCTTGGGCCTGCAGGGAAGCAGAGATACTTTTCTGTGTGTGTGTCAGATTGATATGAGGGTACAAATGTTTAGGCAGACTTCAGGTTATACTACAAGTCTATAGTGATTGAAACAGCGTGGTACCAGCACAAAAATAGAAATGTGACCTCTGGAATACAATGGAGAATCTAGGGATGAACCCACCCACATATGACCATCTGATCTTCAATAAACCAAACAAAAGCGTGTACTGGGGGACGGAACCCCTATCTAATAAATGGTGCCGGAAGAACGGCCTAGCCACATGGAGAAGACTGAAACTGGACCACACCTATCACCACTGGCAAGAATTGACTCTTGCTGCATAAAAGATTTAAATTTAAGAAAGAAAACAATAAAAATTCTAGAAGATCGTGTGGGAAAAACTCTTGACAGAGACACTTCTAGCTCCTCTCCCAGTACACGTTGTGTGAAGAGGGGAAGGCAGGCGTCCCTCTGCTCCCCGAAGACAAGGAGGGAGAATGGGTCCCCAAGTTCAGCCCAGCTGGAAGCCTCTATGCAGGGCTGCTCTGGAGCATAGGGGCTGCAGGACTTGTGGACGGGAGAGGAGGTGGCTGCACTGGGGGTGGCAGGACACCAGTCTCCTTGGCCTGGGGCACTCATGGGCCTGATGGGGCACTCATGGGAGCCCTCCTGGGGGAGCTTTGCTGCCTGCACCAGGAGGCACCCAGGGACGGCGGGGAGGGGGTGCCTGCAGGCACCTGCGGCAGCAGCAGGAGGAGGCACCCTGCTCCCACACACCTGCACGGGTGCCCCAGGGACAAAAAGGAGGCCTCAAGGCACAGGTGCCGGCAGTCCTAGCAGCCCTGAGAAACTGTCCTTATCCCTCCCTTGGGCATGTCACCCTTAGATGACCTGAGATAGGTGTGCAGGAGAGCAGGGGTTGAGGCGACGCAGACAGACACTGTCCTCCAGCAGCGCCAGGTGCCTCGCGACAGGGGCCAGTTGAGGATGAGAGTTGTAGCATCTGTTAGAGGCCACAGTGGTGACATTCAGCTGGACTGGAGGGGACTACAGGGTGCAAGGACGGGCCAGGTTCCCACGAGAGCATGTCAGGCAGCGAGAGGCGGTGTTTCCCTCCCACTCCTGCCCCGCACGGGGCGTCTTGGAGAGGTTCTCCATCCTCCTGGCCCACTGGCACGTGGGGATTTGACTTTTGGCTTTGTAGAAACATCACCTTCAGAGCTACCTCTAGCCGGTAACTACCTGTCCTGTTTCCCCACGTTCACCCCTGTCTATTCACTGGCGATCTCCTTGGACACGTTCATTTCTTTCTTGGGATAAACATCCATTTAATGCCGCAGTGCAGCTGGACTTGCAATAAAGGGGTTCACACTGGGCAGAGGAGGATCTACAATTAGTGAAAACAGGTTCCTTGCCTTGTGTTTTAGGTGTCTTAGCCCAGATTAACCCATCGGTACCAGCCTTGTCCTCTCCTGGGTCAGTGTAGACTCCTGGTCCAGCCCTGCTCCATCCGACCCGGCCGGGTGCTGGTTGCTGCTCACTGTGATGTCTGGTCAGTGTTGGAAATGATGTCTAATGTCCATGCTGATAGCATCAGGGAACCTCAGCTTTTGCTTAGAAAATTTCCCTGACTCCACCTCATCAAACAAAAACTTCAAGGCTCCAGGCTTTAGGGGTCTCTTAAGGGACAGGAAGAGAAGGCAGAGCAGGGCCTGTGACAGTCTGCTTTTGTGCTCTTCCTGTGAGCTCCTGGGACAAGGCAGAACCCACGCTGGGTCTTCCCGTCTGGATCCCCTGCCCCTCGGTGCCCCTCGCCTGTTCTCACCAAAAGCGAATGCAGATGGTGACAGCTCGGTCTGCTGGGAGGCAGCTTTCAGAAACCGTCTCTCCTGTCCTCCCAAGGCAGCTAAACGACAAGTGTGATAGGACTCTGCTCCATCCTTGTGAATCACATCGGCTTTCATGCTGTTTATCATTACAATTTGGCGAGAGGAAATGCAAAGCCATTTAATAATAGTACTTTCTGACTGGTTGATGTGTGCTTGTGTCGCCATTGCTCAACCTGATTAAAATACTTCACATGGTTTAATTTTGTACAGCCTTGGTTACGAGGGATGTAATTGTCTTTTCCGAAATTGCCTCCCCATTCACGTGCTTGTCAAGCCTGCAGAGGCGTCCCGCAGCTCCATCTCATTACAAGACTGAGAAGCAGTCGATGCCTGGTGGCTGCTTGGATCAGAGATGGGGTGGGAATAAAATGTGCCTCTGAGGGGAGTCGCTGTGAACTGAGCACAGTTCACTTTCTCTGTGTGTCTTGGACAAAAAAAAATAATAGTAATAACCAAATGAGAAGCAACCCCAGCTTACTCTGCAGAGGAAGGTTTTAAGGTGAACCAGGGAGATGCAAGTTGCGGCTAGTAACTGACAGCAGAGGCCACAGTGATGACCCTGATCTGTCCAGGGTCTTGTAGACCAGAGCTCTGTGGCACTGGGCATGGAGGGCACTCTCCAGGAGGGTGAGGCAGGGACCACCTCCCCAGGATTGCTCTGTCTGTCCGTGCTGGTGTGTTTCTGTCCCTTGCTCCTTGGTTCCAGTACCCAGGGCTTCTTTATCCATCATTGCTCAGCAATTCCAGCGCCCTCTTCCTTAAACCTGTTCTTCCTGCTCAATATTTCCCTCAAAATCCTTCCCCTCCTGAAGTGCTCAGGTACCTCAAAAGCTAGTTCTTTCTTGCCCTGTGTCTCAACAATTTTTAGGCTCAATGCATGAGGCCTCAGAGGACTGTTGTCTTTCCAAAACGCCGTTGTCCTTGTGGGAGCAGGGAGCCTTTGCAGAGCTGATCCACACACAGTGGTGGCAGGTGTTCCTTCTGCCCCATCCTGCATCCCACAGATGCTCCGAGCATCCACAGGAGTGCACATCACCCCCATGGACAGCAGGGCACCTCGTGTGGCACAGGTGACAACTCAGGAGGTTTCCAGAGGAAAGGGTGTCATTACCCAAAAGATGTCATCCTCCATGGAGGCAAAAAGAAACTGGAAAACATCATGCTTATTGATGACATTGCTGAATTGTACACTTGAAAATTGGTTAAGTGGGCAGATCTCATGTTAAGTGTTTTTTTTTTTTTATTGAATGGTAACTATGTACATTAATACTCTTCTGGGGTACAGTGTGGGGTTTTCACATGCAATCCGAAATACTTCCATCAAACTGATCAACACAGCCTTCATGTCATTTTCTCAGTTATAGTTTTAAAACATTCTGATTC
>CAUYQV010053848.1:0-25913 GCA_963574575.1 Galagoides demidoff
GGAGAGGAGGGAGTGAGGACCGGGAGCAACCCCAGCTATCTCTACTGGGTTTTCAGAGAGATGGAACTGCTGTAGGACAGGTCAACTTTCTTTATTACGGTTTTATTCCCTTTGGCATCTAATCTTTTTCTAGATACATGAGAAAAGGCCATTTAAGGTCGCGTTCCCATAATTTCTGTTCATTAAGTTAAAATGTCCCTGGCCTACTGTTTTGGGCATCTAGTCAGAAAATGTGACTTTTGCTTTCAGACAATTTGACAATTGGGGTAAAAGAGGATTTGTTTAGAAGGCTGATTCTTGGTCCATGGAGTCTCTATCTTGCAATCTCCTGCCCTGGGTGATCCCATCTGTGGTGGGACGGGCCTTTAGGTTTCTGGGAATGCTGCAGATTGAAGCACGGAATGCTTGGTATAATACAACCATACAACTGAGGGCCCTGGGGGGACAGACACTGGTATTAGAGTATAGCAAGGCCGCTTTGATTCCAGGTTACTGCAGGTATTTTTTGAGATTCAAACAAAGAAGTATAAGGAAAAAGTTAGAGGAAAAAGTTGCAATAAATGTTACACTGTAGCAAGATGTGCAGATGGACTGTTTTTCTCTGTGTTGATGTATCTTAGGATGGGGAACACATGCCTCGTGCCTTGGAACAGGTGACTGTACAGCCCCTGTGTGCTGATCTGACTAGCAACTGCCTTAGCTGTTTCTGACTATTTATTTGCTGCTGACACACATGCTCTATTCCTCACTGTGCATGTGACTGTAACTTTGTTACAGTTACACATGTCTAACTAGTAACTTTTGCTACTGCCCTGGACACCCTGTTCCCTATGCATATCTTGAAATGTCTTTGTTATGTGTTTCCCACACAAAAAATTTATGGCCAATGATGTTTTGCTTTATCTCAGTCACAGTCACGTAGCAAGCAAATAACTACTTTAAGCGCAAAGAGAATGCAGTGATTACTCATTTCTCCACAATCATTGATTAACATTATTTCATAAAAGCCAAAGCAAGCTGGAACTTGTTCTCCCCCAGCTGCCATTGGCCCTAATGGAAAATATGGTCAGTGCCAGCTTCAGTGCTCATCACCCGACCCCATGCAGCATACAGAGCTCAGCCACAGGAGCAGGGGAAGTGAACCCACTTTTTCAAGAAACTTGGATGGAGAAATATCTTACTGAGTAGTCAACTTACAATTAAGGATTGAGAATACTATGCAGAGATGAATTTTAAGGGAGGCTCCAAGGAAGGAAAGCCTTACCTTTCCCTGGATGCTACTATAGCTATGCCTTTACAACTCCAAATGGGGGAATATTGGGTTTGCCAGATTTTACTCAGTCCTTCCCCATTTATTCTCTTTAGTCATTACAATCACTTTCTGGGAATTAGACTGGATACCTACTCTTATATCACCATATTTAAAAGTTTGTTTACATTTCTAAGTTATAAAAATAAACTGTTCGCTGCAGAAATGTAAAAAACATGCAGAAGATGTTTAAGAAAAAATAAGTCATTTTGAAGTCTACCTATCAGATTACAGCCTCATTAGTATTTTAGGGTTGGGCCACATTATTTAACACAGATGAGTTTATATTCTGTGTGGGATTTTAAGTCCAGATATTTTTTTTTCAAATTTAGAAGGCAAATGACGAAATGATGAAGCCACAAATTAGAAGGTGTATAGGCCTCTGAATGGCTCACTGCATAGAGGACAGTGACCCAACAATCAGGGAATTATGAGAGCAAATTCTAAGCCCGTAATGTACTTTGCAGTTTATCCCTCCTTATTTTGCCTTGACCACTTAATCACTAACAGTAATGTAACTAATCTAAACAGAAAATAATTGGAGGTTTTGAAGGGGGTGAAGTAGAGAACTGGTGAGAAAATTTGGTGTTGGGCAAGCCGATCTGGCGACTTTCACTAGGATGGTTGCAGCAGAAGGAAGGAAAGTGAAAAGATGATTCTGGATACACAAGTAGAGCTAACAAATTTGTCTAACAGGATGAGGTACAAGAATGAGATAAAGAGAGGAAACATGGATAGTTACAAGATTGTGATTTAAACAGCTGAAAGAATGGGGTTGTTATTTGCTATAATGGACAAACCGAGGGATTTGGCTTCCAACATGAGATGAAATGCCTATAAACATTGGAAATTGAGATGGTTTCAGGAGTTATAAATATGGAGCTCAAAGCTCAAAAAAGGAAAATTAGCTACGAATAGAAAGAAAAAAGTACTAAGGAAAAATAGTTCCAAGCCAAACATTATTTGCTTTGATTTTGATAAATGATTTTTGGGCAGTTACTTCAACCATATTTAGATACATAATCAATACTCATTTTCTTTTTTCTTTTTTTTGCAGTTTTTGGCAGGGGCTGGGTTTGAGCCCACCACCTCCAGCATATGGGGCTGGTTCCTTACTCCTTTGAGCCACAGGCACCACCCTTCAATACTCATTTTCAAAACCAGGTGTATTATATTTTATTTTCTTGACAAATTTTATTGTAATTCAAATACAAATATCATAAAATATAATAATTTTCACAACTATAACTAATTTAATTATAGAAGGAATTTTAAAAATCATATTTATATTTTAACATATAGCATTCCAAACATATATTAAGAAATGTTCAAACTATTTTCCAACATGTACGTGGCATTTCACGTTCCCGTCAGCATAAGAGCTTCTGCTGCTGTTCATGTTTTTCAGAACTTGATATGTGTAGGCTTATTTTTATTTTCTCTTTCTGATCTAATTGGCAACATTATTTGTACAGAATATTTTTTCCATGAACATCGTTAATTATTTCTCCTTCTATTATATTTTCGTATTATTTTGAGTGTGCTTTTGTAAGAATCTAGTTGTGTGTTCCCAAAATTATAATACTATGTCTGAGACTCTTCGAAGCCTTTGTATTAATACTTTTCACTAGAAGAGAGCAGCATATGAAACTTAAATCACTCTCTCTATTTTCTTAGATCAGATTTTATTACTTTTGGCCAAAGTCCTTTCCACGACTTAGAAGGCAAAGATCAGGTAGAACATGATCTTTAAAGAAATTTATGGCATATACTTGAGGTCAGAGCATAAAAAACAAATACTATTTCACAAGTTATTTCTTTAAAATCTCATCAGCCTAATACCTCTCATTGTTATTTTAACAGTAGTCGGTGCCAAAAGAGCAACTCGAAGTGTTGCATACATATCAGTGTCAGAATGGATGTAACTCTCTCTTTATAGAATTGACTGTGAGTCAATGTTGGCATTAATCCCAATTCACAGGGCAGGATAAAAGAATGTGGAATATCTCGAGAGTTTTTCCTGGAATAGCTCGTGTGATGCACTGCAAAGAATGATTTCTTTTGTAATATAAGTTTGGAAAGCACTAAATACTACATATTCCTCTTAGAGATTAATCTTGTATGTAAATATTTCAAAGATTCTGAGCAGTGCAAGAGCAAATAAGTTATTTTTATTTTCTCAACTGTAGTTTCTCTGTTGTAATTTAGGGCAGATTTCCTGCTAATCTAACAGTTTTTGATACCTCTGAGAACATGTATTACATAGTCCATGATTTGGGATTGCTGTTCCAACTTAGGATGTCTAGAGGGCCTCTTCCTCTATTGAGGAAAAAATAGATGACCCATACGTTAGAAATAGTAATGAATTTCCATGATTGGAGGGGAAAATTGTTATGAAAGATTTGTCTGTGTCTGAAAATATATAAGAAGGAAAGGTTGGTTAGGGTGTGTTTCTAATAACACCAGCAAGTCAGGCACAGTCATTTCCCTAAGTACTCATCATAGGGACTGCTGTTTGCTGATGAAAGCACCTGTGTCATCTTTTATGACCCAGAGTTGAAGTAATTCATCACAGACATAAATCCATTTCTTATCAATTCTTCAGGACATACAGTTAAGAAAGTTTCTCTAGTTTCTGTACCAAGAACAATGTGTGTCTTTTTAACAGCATTTGTGTTATTGCATTTTGTGAATGCTATGCATCACCTGCCTGCCCATGTTTCCCACTTCAGATGGTTTAACAGGTAGCTTAGTGTCAAACATATGTCATAAATTTGGCCCGTTTGTAGGATTCCAGGGACAGCAGACTGTCTTGGTCTTTCATGGCAGCTCTAACAGAACACCATAGATCGGGTGGCTTATAAACAACAGAAACTTGTTTCCCACAATTTTAGAGTCTGGATGACCAAGGTCCAGGTGCCAAACATTCTGTGTCTGGTGAGAACCTGCTTCCTGGTTCATAAATAGAGATCTTTTCACTGCACCCTGATATAGCAGAAGAGGCAGAGGAGATCTCTGAGTCCTCTTGTATAAGGTCAGGAATCCGAGTCACGTCATCTCCACCCTCATGACTCAATCCTATCCCAAAGACCCCACCTCCAAATATCATCATTTCAGGATTAGGACTTCAACGTGTGACTTTTTGATGGGAGACAAAAGCACATCCAATGGCACAGAAGAACCTGTCCTACCCCCTCAGAGCTGTATCAAAATTTAGAACTTCTACTCTTTAAAAGTCATTGTTCAGAGAGTGAAAAGGCAACACTGGGACAAATGTTTACATGTCCTACTTTGAAAGTTTAAAATTTCAATTGCACTTACAAAGTATTGAAACCCACAATTCCAAATCTGACTCCTCTTCTCCATTTCTACCACTGTCATCCATCAAGCTATCTCCTTGTTTGTCCTGGATTATAACAATTACCTTCTCTTTTATCTCCATGCTCTCTCTCCAAAACACTTTGAATCCACTGCCCGGACAGAAAGTGGAGAAATTGTGTTAGCACATCAATCGTGTCAATTCCTTCTATATCTTATAATTTCCCTTTGGTTTCTATTGCTTTTGGAATAAAGTCAGTGTACATCTCCATGTCCACCTTCCATGAATTTGAGTATGTTAGCTTATTTGATCCCAGCCTCAATTATAACCTCAACTCTTTCATTTCATTTCTTGTGATTCTATTGTCAGTATCTCACATACGCCTCTGCACCTTGAGACTCCTTTTGACTTGCCTAGAATACTTGGCATTTTAGTATACCTGGATTCCTCTCATTCTTCATGAATCAGTATAAATAAGCCCTCCTTAGAGTTGTCTTATTTGGATATACAATGACTTCTGGATACAAAGTCAGTATGTCCACTTAGATACTACACACATATTTAGAATTAGCGTCTCAGTTTTGAGTTCATCATTACTCATCCTTGTCTCCCTTCTCACAGCGTCATGTGTATCTTTCCTACATATATTTACTTATGCGAATGTTTCCATGTTGCAAAGTTCAGATATTTCTAGAGTCTAGATACATTTGTATTTCTCTAATCCTTCTCACTATTACATTTATTTCATCTCCAAGTCTTGAAAATTCTACTTCTGATATTGCCAGGTATGTTCTCTTTCCAATCAAAGGGCTTAGTATATCAGCTTTATGATAATTTAAAAAATGAGAATAGTTAAGAGCCCAGAGTCTTAGGATTTTTCAATTGTGTTGACTTTATGATGGTACTATGACATGATTTACAAAATCCATGCTTAGCTCCAGGGCAGCACAATGTTCAGTTACTGAGCATAGTAGACGGATTGTAGACGGGCTTAGAAGACGGATTGTACACCAAGATCATGCTTACACTAAGGCAGAGGCCTCTGAGCCCAACAGCAAAGACAGCACATCTGAAAGTTCCAGCTCTATCAGTCCCAACTACTAACCAGGCCTTATGTAGCCACATGGTGTGCTGAACTTTTTTTTTCAATCCCTTAATAAAAGTGCATATAGGAGAAGGTAGAATGGAGTCAGTAAAAGTTGAAATTGTGCCATCTGGTTAAAAAAAGAAAAATATTTATAAATACAAATTGGAACGTTAAAAAATGGAATTTCCCCATCAACTACCTTCAGAGTACTTTATATTAAATACATTTTTACATTCTACTTGGTGAAAATTATTAAAATGTTTAAAGGAATTAATTCTATCTATCAAACAGCAATGACTTCTAAAAGCAGGTGATTGATAGTCTTACTTTACCAGGCTACTTCAAACCCATCCATACTTCAAAACATAGATCCCCAGGTAACTCCTGTTTGATTTTCTGAATACTAGACCTGAATTAAACATATCCCATACAGTGCGAATTGGAGAGAAGCTAGACAACAATGCGAAATAAGCTGTTGCTTACTGGATTTGAAAAACTTTAAGAACTGAGCAAATACAATTTATTTCTATCATTTAACATTGTCTCGGAATATTAACACAAGCTAGGAAAAAAGAGAATATTGGTAACTTTTTTTTTTCCTAAGCAAACTATAACAAAACAGGCACTGCTCTATTTTTAAGGATTTACAGGACATTTTTTATTAGTCTGGTTACCAAGTGTAGTACAAATTCTTAGTACAGAGTATGCCAAACCAAAAGCCGTATTTTGGCTAGCAACTCTGGCCTAAGTGTGGTTTCACTTTTGTTGGGAAGTATGTAAGTGTGACAATTGTACTTTGCAAACAAACATGGCATTGACATATCTTGCTGAGCCTGGAATATGCTTGGATTAGGCCATCATGACCTAGTAGAGTTGCTTGGTAAAGCTTCAGAGTCAAGGTCTAGTTTAATCTTATGCACTCACATTCGTTTAGCTTTTAAAAATGTTAAGCATAACAGCTGCTATTGCTTGTACCTCAATTTCCTGCAATGTCCCTTATGGGAAAATTAGGTATTCCAAACCAATGTCATGACACTTATAGGGTTGTAGCACAATCTAAGAAAATAGCTCCAAGAAGTCAGCCACATTCAAAGGTCAGACATAGAGTCCTTTCCTTAATGTCAAATGAAATCAAATTAACTTACAACAAAACAAAATACTGAGCTGCCAGCCCACACACTGATTTCAAGTGCCATACTAGGGCAGATTAAGAAGCCCCAGGCTATGGGGCTGACCATTTGTACATTTCAAATACTTACTGGTCCTGCTACAACTCCGAAAAAGTTGCTTAAATTTTCTGATGCTTTGTTTTCTTTACTTTTCAAGTGAAAAGTGTGCATCTCTCAACATCTCTCAAGGAATTCGTTTTTTTTTTTTCTTTTTCTTTCTTTCTTTCTTTCTTTCTTCCCTTTTTTTTTTTGCAGTTTTTGGCCAGTGTTGGGTTTGAACCCACCACTTCTGGCATATGGGGCTGGTGCCCTACTCCTTTGAGCCACAGGCGCTGCCCTCCCAAGGAATTCTTTTATGCAATGACTGTTTATTAAGACTCACATCTGTGGTTGTTTTAAAGCATAATTTAAAAGTTGAGAAGAAAGAGGTAGTCATTCAAAAAAGATTATTTTCTTCTTTTCCTTTTTTTGAAAATGGGCTTTTATCATCAGACTATAAATTACTACAGACTGGAATTTCCTATAATGACAGGTGGAGAAAAATGAAATTGCATCAGCAAAATTATGTAAAGGATGCCATAGTACTCTTTGGGGCTAGAATATTATCTTGGCAGCCATACATTCTTATAACATTTATTGAGCACCTACCATAAGCTAGGAAGTGCTTTGCAATTTTTTTTTTTTATTATGAATAGCACTCTTGAACCTATAATGAAACTTCTGTGGCACATTTAAATATGTTGGTCAAAAAAAAAAAGGTAAAAAATAATACTTGCTGTGCTTTGAACTTCTTTTGAAAATAATTTAATTAATGATCTTTAAAAATGTTTGGGGCACACATAAGATACTATCACAGCACACCAAGGTGCTGTGGCAAACCAGCTGAAAATCACCGTGCTGGACATAAAGCATTAGAATATAAAGAAAAACAAAGCCTATAAACTAATGGAGATTAAACTTCAAAGAAGTGAGGTATCATTACCACAGGAGTAATTTATGTAAGTTAAACTTCAGAAAAAAATATTAATTTATTGTTTCTTTGATCTCAGTGCTTGAAACTGGTCTGTCCAGGGGGTCTATTTCTTCCTGGCTAACTCTAGGGATTCCAAATATTGCTCCATTTCCTTTACATTGTCAAATTTCTGGGCATAGAGTTTCTTGCAGTATTCAGAGATAATCTCTTATATCTCTGTGGCATCTGTTGTTATTTCCCCTTTATCAGTTCTGATTGAGGTTACTAGAGATTTTACTTTTCTATTTCTAGTTAGTCTGGCCAAAGGTTTATCATTTTTATTTATTTTTTCAAAAAACCAACTTCTTATTTCATTAATTTTCTGAATGATTCTTTTGTTTTCCATTTCATTAATCTCTGATTTAATTTTGGACATTTCTTTTCTTCTGCTGGGTTTAGACTTAGACTGTTCTTCTTTTTCCAATTCCATAAGCTGGCTTGTGAGTTTATTGATGCACTCTCTTACTGTTTTTTGGATGTAGGCCTCTAAAGCAATACATTTTCCTCTCAGGACTACTTTAGCTGTATCCCACAGGTTTTGGTAGCTTGTGTCTTCATTGTTGTTATGCTCAAGGAAGTTAATGATTTCCTCTGTTATTTCTTCCTGCACCCAACTGTCATTCAGCCTAAGGTTGTTTAATTTCCATGCCTTCCTGTGGGGTTGAACATTTTTGTTAGAGTTGAGTTCCACCTTTAGTGCTTCAGGGTCCAAGAAGATACAAGGAAAAATTTCAATTCTTTTGATTCTGTTGAGATTTGTTTAGTGCCCTAGGATATGATCAACTTTGGAGAATGTTCCACATGCCTATGAAAAGAATGTATATTCTTTGGCTTTGGGATAGAGTGTTCTATGTATGTCTATCAAGCATGGTTGTTCTAGGGTCTCATTTAAGTCCCTTATATCTTTATTTAAGTTCTGTTTAGAGGATCTGTCCAGCTCTGTAAGAGGAGTATTAAAGTCCCCTGTGATTAAGAGAAGGAAATCAAGGGCATCCAAATGGGAACAGAAGAGGTCAAGCTCTCCTTCTTTGCCGACAATATGATCTTATACTTAGAGAACCCCAAAGACTCAACCACAAGACTACTGGAAGTCATCAAAGAATATGGTAATGTCTCAGGATATGAAATCAATGTTTACCTTTGTATATGGCAATAACAGCCAAGACGAGAAGCTAGCACAGCATCTCCCTTCAGCATAGCACCAAAGAAAATGAAATACCTAGGAATATACCTAACAAAAGAGGTGAAGGACTTTTATAAAGAAAATCATGAAACATGATAAAAGAAATAGCAGAGGATATTAACAAATGGAATTAACAAATAGCAGAGGATATTAACAATGGATATTCTCATGACTGGGAAGAATCAAGATTGTTAAAATGTCTATAATTCTCAAAGCAATTGACTGATTCAATGCCATCCCTATTAAAATACCAACATCATACTTTCAAGATTTGGAAGAAATATTTCTTTGTTTTATATGGAACTAGAAAAAAACCCATATAGCTAAGACATATAAAAACAAATCCAGAGGCATCAGCACATTAGGCTATACTCCAAGGCCATAGTCATCAAAATAGCATGGCACTGGCACAAAAATAGAGACATAGACATTTGGAATTGAATAGAAAACTAGGAAATGTAACTAACACCTTTCAGCCACATCTTTGATAAACCAAAAAAGAACATACTCTGAGGGAAAGAATCCCTATTCAATAAATGGTGCTGGGAGAACTGGATATCCACATGGAAAAGACAGAAACTGGACCTACACCTTTCTCCATTCACAAAAATTGATTCAAGATGGATAAAAGACCTAAATTTAAGGTATGAAAAAATAACAATCCTCAAAGAAAGCATAGGAAAAACATTGGAAGATATCAGCCTGGGGAAAGACTTTATGAAGAAGACTTCAGTGGTAATTGCAACAACAAAAATAAACAAGTGGGACTTAATTAAACTGAAAACTTCTGTACAGCTAAGGAGATATCAACCAAAGCAAATAGACAAGTGACACAATGGGAAAGGATATTTGCATATTTTGAATCAGACAAAAGCTTGATAACTAGGATCTATAGAGAACTCACTCAAATTAATCCACATGAAAAAAGCTAAGAATCCCATATATCAGTGGGCAAGAGATATAAATAGAACCTTCTCTAAAGAAGACAACTGAATGGCTAGCAAACATGAAAAAATGCTCATCATCCCTAATTATTAGAAAAATGCAAATCAAAACCACCCTGAGATATAATCTAACCCCAGTGAGAATGGTCCATATCACAAAATCTCAGAACTTAAATGCTGGTGTGGATGTGGAGAGAAAGGAACACTTTTACAATGCTGGTGGGCCTGCAAACTAATACAAACTTTTTGGAAAGAAATATGGAGAACCTTCAGAGAATTAAAGGTAGACCTCCCATTTGATCCTGCAATCCCATTACTGGGCATCTACCCAGAAGGAAAAATCCTTTTTATCATAGAGACACTTGCACTAGACTGTTTATTGAAGCTCAATTTACAATCACCAAAATGTGGAAACAGCATAAATACCCACTAATTTAGCAATGGATTAATAAACTGTGGTATATGTATACTATTGAGCCATTAAAAAAGATGGAGACTTTACATCCTTTGTATTAACCTGAATGGAAGTGGAACATATTATTCTTAGTAAAGCATCATAAGATTGGAGAAGCATGAATCCTATGTACTCAATTTTGATATATGGACAATTAATGACCTAGTACACAGTGGGGGTGTGTAAAGGGGAGAGCAGAGAGAGAGAGAGAAGGAGGGAGGGGGTAGGGAAAAAGAATAGCAGAGAGTGGGAAGGAGGCAGGGGAGTGGGGATCTCGGTGTGTGACACACTTTTTGGGGGCAAGACACAAGTATAAGAGGAACTTTCCCTAACAAATGCAATCAGTGTAACCTTGTTTCTTATACTATCAATGAATCCCCAACAATAAAAATCTTTAAAAATATATAATTTATAATTTATTGTTTGTGTTATAATTTTGAAAATTCATCTTATATTTCTGTAATTTTATCATTATAGAATTTGCTAATTAATTATATTGTGTATCATAATACATATGAGCAAAATATATTATTTACATAATTGATATACAATTTGTAATCTATGTTATTTATGTTACATGTTATATTTATATAAAGGATTTATAAATTACTTAATAACCACATCTGTTTGAAACAGCATCACAGAAGAAATAGTATTAAGAAGCATCATTCTTTCTTATCTCAGTCTTATTTTATTGAAATAGAAACAAAATCATTTTGTACTTTTAATTGTTAGTGACTGTTTTCATGGCTGTTACACTTTAATCTTGGTTTATCAGTTTGGACAAACTACTCAGCACCTTGACCTAGAAACTGGTGGTTCAGTTCACTCACACCATTCTATTCTTTCACATCTTCTCTTTTAAATGTCTCCGTAGTATTATTTATGTTGCTATTATAATTGTAACTTTAAATAATTTATTAAAATCTATATTCTTGTTTAATCAATTCCCAAGGGCATCTCTTGCCTCCTGTTTTTTAGCAGCTTTATTTTTCCTAGTGAATGTCTTCTTCTTACATTGTCTTAAGATGGTTTTAATACAGTTAAACATACAAACTTTTTATTTTATGCATTGTGCTTTTGATATCTGATAGAAAAATCTTTTTCCAACTTATCAAATAAATTTTTTCTCCTATGTTTTATATATCCTATAATTTTAAACTTTACATTAGGTCTACAAAACATCTAAAGTTTTAAAAGTTATTTTTTGTTCAATTATTTCATTACCCTATGGCCAAAAGACTATACTTTGTCCTGAACTACTTTTACTTCTTTGTTCAAAAATCAGTTATCCAATTATGCTAGGGAACTATTTGTGAACTGTGTATTCTTATCTATTAATATATTTTTAAAGTCTTTACACCAACATGTTTTCTTGATTATTGTAGCTTTATAAAAAGTACTAAAATCAGGTAGTATTCATTTTCAACTTTCTTCTTTTATTCAAATTCATTTAAGCTATCCTAGTCACTTGAGAATCCATAGGTCCACGAGGACCCATTTCTACAAAACAAATTTTAGAATTTTACTTGCAATTACTCTGAACCTGCACATTTATTTAGGTAGAATTAATATCTTAACAACATTAATTTTTCATACCCAAACATCTGATACATCTCTTCATTTATTTATTAGTTTAATCTAGATTTAAGGCATATTATAGCTTTCTGTGCATAGCTTTCCATGAAAAGACTTTATCAGATTTACCCTTCTGGGCAGATCAGTATAGTTTACTTGCATATCTTAAAAAAGCGACTGGCTCATAGGACTGAATTCCAGGCAGTAGGGATGGCCCCTGTTAGCATTTGTTGGCTGCATATTACACAGTGCTGGTCTACCTCCTTAGCAAGTATAGCCAATAAAGGAATGTAAAAGTATCTCCCCAGGAGTTTTTCTGTTCTTTCTTGTCCCAGGTGTGTAGTTTCATGCATGGCGAGAATGAGAGCTGCTTCCAGCAGATGGGGGACTATAATTCTCCCATCCAGCAGCTTTTTCCATCCTTCTCTGGCATCCCCAGCTCCCTCCTGTTCCATCCATTTTCTCTCCCCTTCAGAGTACATGGGGGTAAAGTCTGGCGCTCATGGGATAAAAGGCGTGACAGCCACCCGGTATGTGTGGGTGGCTGCTCTCTTAGCCTCAGTGTCAGCCTTAGCATTCTCTTACGCCTTGGGAGTTCCTACTCTTTGGGGTCTTCAGTAGTGCATGACTGCTCCTCGCTTAGGCTTCCACACAGCTTCTAATAGCTGCAGACTTTTGTCTGGGTATTTTAAATCTTCCCCCCTGCCATTAAAAGCCCCCTATAGATAGCCCATGTACATGAAGGGTGAGGAAGGCAAACTGTGAGCCTGTGAAAACCTTCACACTTTCCCTTGACTTAGTTCTAAGGAATGAGTCAAGGCTCCCAGCTCAGCTTTCGGAGCAGATATGCCTTGAGGCAGAGGTTTTTCTTCAGTGCCCTCAGTCTGAGTAACCACTGAGTGGCCAGCTTGTCTTTCTCTCCTATAGTTGATGAAACTGCTTCCAGCCACAAAGAGTTCCTGGTCCAGGTCTTTCAGATGTTGATCTTGCAAGTGTGGTCAATCCTTATACACAGTCTCAGTAACTTCTACGTGGTCATGGTCAGGCCCCCTGCCTCTGACTAGGAGTAGGGTAGTAGGAAGACATACGTTCTATGGTTAGCCTGGGATTCCTACACAGTAAGCTTTGATACTTGGTGAGATGCGGATTGGTCAGCCAATGATGTCCCTTGGCATTCAGGAAAGTAACTACTGCATGCGGCAATCAGAATCTTAAGTCTTGTCCCAGAGTTAGCTTACTGGCCTCCTGCACCAGCATGACAGCATGACGGTGGCTGCAAGTACTCTTAGGCATGGAGGCCAACCCTTTCGGACCTCATCAAGCTGCTTAGAGAGATAAGTAACTGGTGTTGCCCATTATCCTAGTCTCTGGGTGAGCAACCCTACAGCTATTTTATTTCTTTCTGATACATACAGTTTGAAGGACTTGGCTAGGTCAAGGAGGGCTAGTGCTGGGACCCTTGCAGTTCCTTTTTCAGGCTCCCAAATGTACTTTGTTGCCCTGATGTCCACTCCAAAGGTTCCTTCTCACCCCCCTTTGTGGCTTCATTACAGCAGTTTGGCCAACACTGCAATAGTTGGTATCTATATGAGACAGAACCCTACTGCACCTAGAAATTCTCTAATCTGCCTCCTTTCTTCGGGATGGGATACCCTGGATAAGTTGCTACCTTTCTACTTCCAGTCTCCTCTTTCCCTGTCAGAGGATGAACCCTAAGTATTTTACGAGCCTCTGACAGCTCTGGGCCTTCTTTTGAGAGACTTTATACCTGCAGGCCTCTAGGTGTTGTAGGAGTGCATCCACAGTGGTGAAGGACAGATACATCGGAACTTGACAGTCTCCTGTGACTAGTCCCTCAGAATCTATTGTCTCTGGGCCCTGTACTTCCCTCAGCAGCATTTGAACAGCCTGGGGGATGCACAAGAAGAGCCTTGTAGAAAGAGAAAGGGTAGGCTTTCACTGGGCAGAAGGGATTTTACTGGCTTCTTCAGGCCGGGTGGTAGAATCAGGTGATAGGGGCAGCTCTGGCTGACTGTCTCTCTTACTGACTTGTAAGGTGGGGGCTTGATATCTCCAGGCTTAGAGGGGAGAATTTGGGGAATTTCTGATGGCAGAGGCCTCTCAGGCCAAGAGGAGCACTTCCTTAAGGTGCTACTTGTCCTAGCTCATAGCACTTTAGAGTCTAGTTATAAGATTATATTATAGGCAAAGAGTGATAGTTTGGCTTCCTCTTTTCTCCATTTGATACGCTTAATTTTTTTCTCTTGTCTGATTGCTTTAACTAAAACTTCCAGCACTGTTACACAGAAGTGGTGACAGGGGGCATCCTTGCCTTGTTCCAGTTCTAGGTGGGAATGCTTTCGAATTTTCCTACTTGTCATAATGTTGGTCGTGGGTTTGTTGCATGTGATTTTTACAATTTGAGGGATGTTCCATCTATGTATATTAAAAGGGTGTTGGATTTTGCCAAATGCTTTTTCTGTACCTTTTGAGATGAACTTTTTTTCTGCTTATGTTTATGTCGTTAACCACATTTATGGGTTTACATATGTTGAACTATTCTTATATCCACTTGGTTGTGGGATTCTTTTTTTTTTTTTATGTCTTGCTAAATTTGACTTGCTAGAATTTTGTTGAGGATATTTGCATATATTCATAGGGGATATTGGTCTATATCTTTCTCTTTTTGTTGTGTCCTTTCCTGACTTTGGTATCAAGGTGATTGGCTTTGTACAATGAGTTGGGAGGACTTCTTCCTTCTCAATATTGCAAAATAATTTCTACATGTGGGTACCAATTTGTGTTTATATGTTTGATAAAATTTGGCTGTCATATCATCTAGTCTGGAACATTTTATTGGAAGGTGTTATTTTTTTGTTATTGTTGTTGTTTTTGACACAGAGTCTCACTCTGTTGCCCTGGGTAGAGTTCTGTGGCACCATCATTGTAGCACACAGCAACTTCAAACTCTTAGTCTCAGCAGCCCTTTTGCCTCAGGATCCCAAGTAGCCAGGACTACAGACCACTGCCACAATGACCAGTTAGTTTTGTTGTTGTTGTTGTTGTTGTTTTTTACTTTTAGTAGAGATGGGGTCTCACTCTTGCTCAGGCTACTCCCAAACTCCTGAGCTTAAGCAATCCATCTGCCTTGGCCTAGAAGAGTGCTAGGATTATAGCCAACGGCTGTGCTCAAGCAATTGGAAGAATTGTATTGCTGCTTCAATTTTGTTGCTCAAAATTGGCAAGTCTTATTTCTTCCTGATTAGGCCTTGTGATATTGTGTGCTGTGTGTTTCCAGGAATTTTTCCATTCTCTTAAGATTTTTAGGGTTTTTTGTTTGTTTTGTTTTGTTTTTGTTTTTGTTTTGAGGCAATCTCACTCTGTGGCCTGATAGAGTGCTGTGGCATCATAGCTCACAGCAACCTCAAAATTCTAGCTTCAAGTGATCCTTCTGCCTCAGTCTCTTGAGTAACTGTGCCCACCACAATGTCCAGCTAAACATTTTTGAGTTTATGTGCATGAAGATTTTTATAGCATTCACAGGTGATATTTTGTATTTCTGTGTTACTGATTGTAATATGTATAGCTCCTCTTTCATTTCTAGTTGTGTTTATTTCTGGGTGATCTATTGAGATATATTAATTTTTTATCTTTTCAAATAACCATTGTTTTGTTTTATTAATCTTCCATATTTTTTTGTTTTGTTTTTTATTTTTTTAGTTTGCCGTTCCTTTAGTTATTTCTTTTCTTCTGCTGGGTTTAGGTCTGGTTTGCTTTTCCTTCTCTAGCTCCTTGAGGTGATCAGTAGACTATTAATTCATGATCTTTCTCTTTTCCATGTAAGCATTTAAGATTACAAATTTTCCCCTTAGAACTGCTTTTGCTGAATTCCACAGACTTGGATAACTTATAGCCCCTTTGTCATTTACCTCGAGGCATCTTTTGATTTTCATTTTAATTTTGTCCTTGACCCAGTAATCATTCAGCAATATGTTGTTTAATTTCCATAACTTTGCGCAGAATTGAATGTTTCTGTTTAAGTTAATTTCTAATTTTATTCCACTATGGGCTGAGAAGATACATGATATAACTTCTATTTTTAAAATTTATTGAGACACATCATGTGACTTAAGATGAGATCAGTCTTAAAAAATGTTTTCTGAGCTTATTAAAGAAAGTAGTTTTGAGGTAGCATAAACTGTAACTGTAAATATCAGTTAGGATCCATTATGTTTAGAGGACAAATGTTGTATGAACTTTACATTTATTGTGATTTGTTTAATGGCTGGAAGATAGCATCTCCAAATGCTTCTATGCTCAAAAAAAAAAAATATATATATATATAATATATACACACATATAGAATATAGAATACATATATATATTCTGTTATTTGGTTCAGTATTCTATAATATCAGATAAAGCAAGTTGTTTGATAGGAGTCAAGATTCTATGTCTGATTTCTGATTTCTACATGTATATTTATTTTTAAGAGAGTTGCACTGTGATTGAGTTGAGATTATGATTATGAATTTTTATGCTTCTTATTGTTTGTTCTATATATTTTTCTTTCCGATTTGGCGCTCTATCATTAGGTGATAAATATTTACTATCGCTACTTTCTTAATGTATGTGCTATTCACTGTTAGAAGCTAACATTCTTTATCAATAATTATATTTTTCTCTGTAATATGCATTTTTAAATATTAATATAGCTATTCCAGCTTTCTTTGGGTAAAAGCTAGCTTTTATATATCTTTCTATTATTTTACTTTCAATTTATATGTCTTTATATTTAGTGTGTATTTATTGCAGCCAGTGTATTGTTTTGTCTTGGCATTGTGTTTATGCTGACAAATGTTTTCTATTAATTGTGGTACGTGGAATATTTACATTTAATGGGATGCTGGCGTAGTTTTAAGTCTATTATCTTGCTACATGTTTCTATTTGTTCTATCTGTTCTTTATTTTATTTTCTTCTTATTCTCCCTAGTTCTATACTACTAGAGAATTCTCCCACAAGGAAAGCACTAAAAAGAGTTAAAAGTTCTTGTCATAAGTGACTATAAGCAGAAGATGATGTCAATTCTTTGCAAAGCCGTTTAATCATCCATTGTAATTATTAAGCATGCCAATTGATGTATTCTAATTGTTTGCCATTCTTATTAAATTAGCAGGATTAGGTATTGATATGAAAATAATTTTAAATGAATTTATTTCTAACTCTTAACAAAAATCTCAAAGGCATTCCTTTTATATTACCTATTGCAAAGAATTATTACATAAGAAGTTTCTTGTTGATGCAAATGCAAAAATTGCAAGAAACTTTGGATGAACTGATATACAATAGACTATGACTTTTGCAGAACTCATTAACTTTTAAGCATCACCACAAAATGCAAATCTAGCAACTTAGAGGAAGCTGAAAGAAAATTCTGACACTATGAACTCTGAAAACAGAGATATTTGGATGACTTCTAGCCTCACGGCTTCTGAATTCTTAAAATAGGAAGGCCTGTTCTCTCGATTTCACTGAGGCAAAATTGGCATAGACGCTGGCCTGCCTGGAAAAACTCCACTGTGTTGATGTATAAAGCAGAGTTGAAGACCTGTCTCCTTGGCATAATATGGCCACTTAAAGAAGGGTGCATATGGCTCTAGTTTAAACAGTTTTTTTTTTTTTTCTCTCAGTGAATGTTCATGCTGCTTTGAGAGAGGGGGATTTTTTTCTCCTAAACTTACAAATATTTACAGAGCTTCTGGCTAATAAATTTTTCAAAAAGGCTTAGGGCCCAGAAAGTTAAGAAGGCATAACACAATATGCCTCGAACAATAATTATTAAAACCTTTAAAGAGTTTTCTCCTTCCTGGCATCCTGGAACCTAATCCACATTCCTACAAAGAGTAAGCTGTCAGAAAGTATTTTTAAATAAATAAATGTCAAACCATGCCACCTTTCCTTCAGGAGAGCAAGCTGAAATGCCATGGCATTTTCTCTCCTGGACTTTTTCTGGCCTCAGGGTCATCAATCTGTATAGGAAACGTTGAACCTCAGCACATAAATTGATGGCTGTTCTATAGACTGGAAATAGGAAACCACTCAGCACCTCCAATAAGAATTCACAATAGTGTTGTGGGGGAAAGGCATGAGATGAGTCTTCATAAAATTTCATAGTAGAATCAATAAGAGCTGCAGAAATCGAGAAGAGTGAGCACTTAAAGAAAGGTTTGGAGAGAAATGGGATGTGAGCAGGATGTTGGCATTTAGGTAAGAGCGAGAATGGTGATAAAACATGTTAAATGGGAATATGTGTCAAAAGTCCTGCAGGAAATTTCTTTGAACAAATCAGTAGTTTTGATTTGCTGGAGCCCTGCTGGTGCTCTCCTGGAGTGAGAGAAATCTGAAGCAGTACCTAATAGTCAAATTCTGAAAAAGTATGAGTGCCAATCTATGACAACTGAACTCTATGCTATGAAACAAAGTGAAAATGGTGTAAGAAATCAATCTAGCAGTATTTTCTAAGACTAACTGAAAAAACTAAGGGTGAAAGCAAAGTGGCAATTAATAGTCTTCAGCAGTAGCTTTGAGTCTGAGGTGGTCAGAAGCTAGTGGTGATGGTGGGAATCAGGTAACAGGAATTAATAAGAGAGCTATTACAATGGAAGGATGGACGTGGAGAAAGAAAAAAATGAAGTAATTATTCCAAGAATTCAAGATTACATTTCTTTAATAATAAGGCCACATATCATTGAAAGTAGAAAATATGCATTTTGGAAAATGATGATAAATTTTGTTTTAGAAATGTTGAATTTTGAGCTGAATGGTCAAATGGGGAGAATTTTTTGGCCAAATGTGGACATTCAAGTCAGAAATTTAAATATGGTAAAAGGATAAAAATAAAGGTTGAACTATATCTAATTGACGAATAACGTCACAAAAACAAAATTGGACAGAGTGGAAGGAGTGTGATATAAGTACAGGACCACATATAAGTGAACAGGACATAGTAGAGTCTATGTGGAGTAGTTTAGAAAGATTGAAAACTGAATGAACTTTAGCATTAGTGTAAATAATGTTTTAAGGTTGGATTAACACAATAAATGTTCTAATGTATAGTCTTATAACAGATGTCTAACGTCTAAAATATGTAAGAATTATATGGTCATTTCTTATTACTCTCAAAAACATTATAATTTCCTTGAGGATATTTTTGCACCTTAGATTTTGTATTGTTGTACAAATAGCTCTTTTAACACATTTATAAGTGACATTAAAAAATGTTGATTAGAAAAGACAAAGAACCTAGTACTGTTTTCTTATCAAAATTTTTATTTTCTTATTGGAGCCAACCATATATATCTATAGATATACTTTTATAGATATATACAGTCTATTAATGATTAGCTTGTAATCTAATGGAAACGTGAGCAAGATCTATAAGTTAGTGCAATGTATTATCTTAAATACCATAGCAACTATGGAACTATGTATACTTTATTCACTGTTGTGTACTAAAGATACAGCAGTGCTTGGACCAGACTAGCTGGTCAATAAATATTTGACAAATGATTAAATAAATCTTTATAGTGCTATAGGACCATACTTCCAAAATGTTGAACAGGTTAATTGCAAAGGAACCTTCCTGTGAAGAAATCAGAAATAAATTGAAAAAATTATACTTAAAAATTGCATTTGATCATTAGGGGACTAAAAATTAAAACAACAATGATATCTCACTACACATCTATTAGAAGAACCAAATTCCAAATCGGTGACAATATGAAATGCTGCTGAGGGTGTGGAGAATAAGAACTATCATCCACTGCTGGTAAGAATGTTCCAGCCACCTTGGAAGACAGTCTGTCATTTTCTTTCAAAACTAAACATACTTTTACAATATGATCCAGCAATTGTGCTCCTTGGCATTTACCCAAATGAGTTGAAAACTAGTTCACACAAAAACCTACACCTGATCCTATAGATTTATAGTATAGTTTGAAGTCTGGTAGCATGATTTCTCCTGATTTATTTTTCTTTCTGAGTAATGTCTTGGCTATTCGAGGTTTTTTCATTATAAAATGAAGTACTATTTTTTCCAGATCTTTAAAGTATGACGGTGGCTCTTTGATAGGGATTGCATTAAATTTGTAAATTGCTTTGGGTAATATGGACATTTTAACAATGCTGGTTCTTCCTAGCCGTGATCCTAATAGCCAAGCCATAGAAGAAGCCCAAGTGCCCATCAACCCATGAGTGGATTAATAAATTATAGTATATGTATACCATGGAATATTATGCAGTCTTAAAAAAGGGTGGAGAATTTGCCTTTTTTACATTTACATGGATGGAGCTGGAATATAGCCTACTTAGTAAAGTATCTCAAGAATGGAAGAAAAAATATCCAATGTACTCAGTACTATTATGAAACCAATTTACAATCACTCACACTGTCATATGAAGAATAGATCCCAAGATGGCCCAAGATGAAGGAGGGAAAAGGGGGTATGGAAGGGGAGGAGGGAGGTCAGATTGGGGGGGGGGGGTGAATGGAGGGATCACACCTATGGTGCATAATACAAGGGTACATGTCAGATCTATTAGTACAGAGTATAAATGTCTTAACACAATAATTAAGTAAATGAGATGAGGTAAATATTAACCAGTGAGATGTAAGCATTCCTAATTCCATATGAAATCAGCACATTGTACCCCATAAATGCATTAATGTATACATGATCTATGTGTTTATGATTTAATTTAAAAAAAAAAGAACTGTAAAAACTCTCCTGCAAATCAGGAATTTCTACTTCTTTCCCGCCTTAAGCTTCTGAAGCATTTATTCCTATTTAACCCACTGTGCTCTATTTCCTTGTTTACAGTCTGTCTCCGCCACTGGAGGGTCACCTTCATGAGAGTAGTTGTTGTTTTGTCTACAGCTGTATCTCCAACGCCTACAGGAGCCCATGTCTCTCATTAACTGGTAAGTACATGTTTGCTAAACAAAAGAATTGGATGTTTCAGGAAAATGGAATTGTTTGTATTCCTAGATATCACACTGCAACAAAAGTCTCTAAGGAGAGACAAAATTGTAAAGATAGATAGAGTTACCTGTGAGATAAGATGAAAGTAATTAAGATTGAGAGAGGAGGGCGGTGCTGGTGGCTCAAAGGAGTAGGGCGCTGGCCCCATATACTGGAGGTGGTGGGTTCAAACCTGGCCCCGGCCAAAAGAAACAGCAAAAAAAAAAAGGAAAAGAAAAGATTGGGAGAGGTTATGATTAAAATATGAAATACTAGAACAAGGAAATATGCCTTGATGTTTGAAAAAAAATGCAACATGTATTATTTGGCACAGACAAGGAATCAAGACTGTAGACGGTATCATGAGGAAGTGTCTGAAGGGTACGATTCCTGTGTGACTCCAGGCTTGTTCAAGGGGGGAGAGCTTGAACATTTGCATCTGCTTCAAGCCTTTCCAATGGTGAGCCAGCAGCCCTCCAGGAGAAAAGATTGCATGTCACCTACTCCGTAGGTGGCTCAGAGGACAAGTGACATTTGGATTAGCCCACACTGAAAAATAAAACTGCAGTCCAGAATTCAAAGGCATGTTCCAGTTCTCATCTTCAGAAGAGAGCTGAGAAGCATCAACAAGGGAATAAGACGGTAAGAACTTTGTAAGTCGGAAACTTTCGTCACTTTCCCACGCTTGTTATTTTTATCTCTTTAATATTTTCCCCAGAGGAATTAGCAGCGAAACCCTTAAAACAAAAGAGGGCTGTGTGATTCTGTCCCAGGTTGGTAAATAAAAGGTCAACCTGGCAAGACTTCATAAGATTTTGACTTCCTTCTTGTTGAATAACAAAAACCCAGAAGATAGGACAGGCGGCAGTGGCTATCAAAAGGAGGAAAATGTGCTTTCCTGCCAACCTCCAGCAAGAAATCAGTGAGGAGCCCGCCCAGTAGGAGAGGGGACCCACGGCTGGGAGATACACAGGCCTTCGGGCTCCCCAACATTGAGAAATGTATTTTTGTACAAGATAAAGAATTTGGATATACGTAGATTCAAAAACAGTTTTAAATGCATTTAGGGTATAACTAACTTATAATGGGTATTTTAATCAAATGAGGAACATTTGGGATTCTTTTTGGAATAGGATGTCATACAAAGCATTTTTTTTAATCTCAAAATATACCTTAGTGAGCATGAGAAGCCAAATCGTCTACCGTCTAGATGATTAACCAGTTTGACCTAGGACGGCACTTAGCACCTCCTATCATGGTGTTGACTAACTACTTTTAAATGAATGTGCCATGGAAATCTAGGCTAGCACATCCCTTGGTAGAAGGAAATGTTCTAAATAGGGCAAAATATCAAATGCATTTCATAATGAACCAAAAGTCTGCATCTTGCCTCTGAAAATACTCAGAAAGACATGGCACATTAAAACGTCTACGATGTTATCACTCCCTCTTGCCACATTTACCAACTGTATTAAGACACCACATCTCTACACGGTACTGATGCAACAGGGCTTCAATCCAGAGCAATTTTTACCTTCTTGAGGACACTTGACCAATGTCTGGAGACACTTTATCTTTTAAAACTGAAAGAGGTGCTACCAGGATCCAGATGGTAGAGGGCAGGAATACTGCTGAACATCCTACAATTCCACGGAAAGCCTGCGATGTTGGGAGGCAGTGTCTAACGCAAAAGAGTAGGCAGTTTAAAATGTCAGTGGTGCCATGGTTGAGAAACGCTGCTCCTAGAACGTTAAGCAAAAAGAAGCCAAAACAAAAACAAAATCTGAAGTGTCAATGGTACATTTCAATCTTAATTTTCATTGTAAACTTGACCAGCCAGAGGAATTTTCCATTAGGATCACACCAGAGAAAGAATGCGTTTGCTTTTAACCTTGACCTGCTATTTCACAATTGCACAGTATTTAAGCATAGGATCCCCACCCCACCCCCAAATCTCCAATGCCATGTTTTTATTTCTCCCCATTAGTAGACAAATGATTCTGAATCACTGGATAGCACTCCGTGTCTGGCTCCCGGCATTCACATCTTGATGACACAGTGCAAATGACCACCAGCATGCAGGTCAAACCTTTGCTCGCCTGTGAGCTGATCAGCAAACACTTTTGTTTATTGACTTCTTAGATAAAAAATACCAAAGAAAACAGGGATAGCAAGAAATGGAGTGAATAAGCAAGGTCTTGCTCAGACCTGTTGTTTCGTTTTAGAATAAGTCTTCCATAAATGATGGGATGTCCCGTGCGGCCGGCCAGACACATTCCTTGAATGATGAGACAGGTCTTCAACAATAGTGAAGTGTTCTATCAATCCCTGAGTGATGTTACAATATACATGTGCAAACATTCCATCCCTCAGAGAGGATTTCTGGTAAAACAATTTGGCCCACTCTCCCGACTCAAACAACTGCAGATACATTCCAATGTGTCATTTTCAATAAAGACAGGTGGCCTGCTGGTTCTTCAGACCGGAACTCTGCTCTGTGCTGTGAATGATATGTAAGCTGCGGTCTGACCATAGATGTGTAGAATGTATTTATAGTGACATAAATCAGAGGCTCTTCACCCGGCGTTCCTATTCTCTGCACACATCATACAGTTATAAAGTAGTTCTCTCTCTTTTTTTTCCTAGAGTATCAAGTATTAAAATTTGAGTCAACTACCGGCATGGATGTTACAGACTCTCTCACTAGCAACCTAATTAAGTGGCACTGATGCACAGATAAGCTGTCCTTTGTTTCAAAGCCAAGGCTGAATGATTCACTGCATGCTTTTCATACTTGCCATTTCACGTGGACTGCTTGTCACCCTTCCTTACCTCCTTGTAGCAATTAAACCTATGCTAGGAGAAAGCATCTAGAAACCCAAGCGGTGGTTTCCAATGTATGGAGGAGTTGTGTGAGAGGCATTCAAAATTAAAGGTTCTGAACCTTCTGCCTTTCCTAACAATGCTGTCAGGGCCCAATTTCTCTTCTTTGTGGCCAGTTTTACATGAACCTTGCCAGTGGATAAAGACTCAATAGTTAACTAGTCTGCACAACCCAAAAAGGGTTCTATTGACTCATTGGCTTGGCCATAAATAGTTTATTGCTAAAGAAAATAGAACAAGGCTGAGATAGAGATGTTTTGGTTCCAGGGTCTGTCTTTTGAGGTAAGCAGTTATTTACAAACCTGCATGTATCTGAGAAGATGATTGGCATCAAAATGGTCTGGGTAAAAAACACAACGCACACATAGTCAACCCACTTTTAAAGCCAAAGCCCCTTCCGATTCTTCCCATCGTCATCTACTCATAACTGGGCATGTGTACCCAATTGAGCTCTCTGGCCTGTATTCCAGGCCTTCGAAAATACCTGGAGTTCCTTGAGAGATTTCAGCCCCCCATGGAATGTGTAGTGTGAACTCTCAGGATAAGTTTGGAGATTATAATGAAGTATGTAATTTATATAAACAGCTTATTGAGAGGTTTTAACCAGGAAAGGGATATATAATTATATAATATTTTCCCTATATTGCTGCTATTAGTCATGCTGTGTTAAATTTTGGTGCCTCAATCCTTAAAGAGAGTAAGAGATTCCCCCAAATCTCTGAGCATTTTCAATAAGTAGAACTCCATTTAACCTCAGCCAGGCATCCGCTCCCCTGATAGAAGCTGGGCTTCTGGGCTTGAGGAATAAGAATGGAGTTAGAAGCATCTTTGTACATCCTGTGCTTCCTTCCCACCTCCATTTTGGTGATGCATTAGAGAAAGGAAATGAGGGGAAAGGAGCATGCGTCTTGATTTGTTAACAGGGCAGAGTGTGGCTGTTTCTTAGGCCAGTACTGACTGGCAGCTCCCTCTTTGTTGTAACTGTCTCATTAACTGTCTGTCATGGCCTTTAACTGTGCCCTCTGTAGGCCCAGTGGACCTTACTCAGTACTGGATTTGGACACATGCTCCAACCCAAATCTTTAGCTCCTCAAAAAACAGCTAATGAGACCTCCCTGATGCTGGGGTACCTTATCTTAGGAGACAGACCAGCAATGCAGCATTAGCTCAATTGCCTTCTGCGGTCCTGGACTCACAGGAATCTCGAGCACCGGTACCCTTGGCAAGTCAGGCATAGTGCAGGACTAGGTTAGATTGAGGAATTGGTTACCCAGGATCTTTCCCTTTCAGCTTTAAGTCTAACCAAGGTAAAAATCAGATTCAATATCCTATAATATTTCTTTAGTTATTTTTGAGACAGAGTCTTGCTTTGTCACCCAAGCTGGCTGGCAGTGGTGTGATCATGCTTATCACAACCTCTAAGTTAAGCTGGGCTAATTTTTATTATTATTACATTTTGTAAAGATGAGATCTTGCTATGTTGCATAGGCTGGTACCTGTGTTGAAGCCCCTCCAGAACTCTGGGTTTACAGGCATGAGCCACCAGAGTTGGCCAAACATACTATAAAATATAAGTAGGAAAAATGCAGGAGATACTCTGCAAAGCAGCGTCAGCTTGCCTGGTATAAAGGACAGCTCCACCTTTACTCCATGTGGGACCTTGACTAAGGCACTTCATGTCTCTAGGTTTCATCAAATACAGAACGGGATGACAGTCCCTCCTTCAAAGTTAGCTTATTTATATGGATATGAATAATAAGTAGGTTAGCTATATAAATGAAAAAAAAAACTTTTAAAATCCAGATATCTGTTTCTGTTTTAAAACATCAACAACATAAAAATGAAACACATTTTCCTCTGTTTCTGAAATGATTTATATCTAGGTATTTTTTTCTTTTTTTTGAGACGGAGCCTCAAGCTATCCCCCTGGGTATAGTGCCATGGCATCACAGCT
>CAUYQV010053851.1:0-10533 GCA_963574575.1 Galagoides demidoff
AGTAGCTGGGACTACAGGCGCCCGCCACAACGCCTGGCCATTTTTTGGTTGCAGCTGTCATTGTTGTTTGGCGGGCCTGGGCTGGGGATTCGAACCCGCCACCTTAGGTGTACGTGGCTGGCGCCTTAGCCGATTGAGCCACAGGCGCTGAGCCAACTCCATGTTTTCTAAAAGGCCTAGAGAACACTTACCAGGTGCCTTTCCTCTTAACCTTTGTGTCATCATTTTGGTGAATTACTAGAAGGCAGTGTCTGGCTGAAAAGCAGTATTTCTTTCTTTCTTTCTTTTTGTTTTTTTTTTTTTTGCAGTTTTTTGGCTGGGGCTGGATTTGAACCCACTATCTCTGGCATATGGGGCCGGCACTTTACTCCTTTGAGCCACAGGCGCTGCCTAAAGCAGTATTTCCTTAACAGAATTTTGGATGACCCTGGGCTTGTCACTTCTTTTTAAGTGTTATTTTCTGTGTTGGTGTATGGGTGCCTTGGTGTTGCCCGTAAACCAGCACTATCTCAGACATTTTTCATATACAGGGTCTCCTTCAAACTCCTGTCTGGCTTTTAAGGCCCTTCACTACTGGGGACTTTCTGCTTCTATCCTGTCATATCCCCACACGGGAAACCTTCAAAGCCACCCATCAGCACTGCTCCGTCATCCTCCTCTGCGTCTCCTCATCGTGTCCTGCAGCTCCTCTTAGCATAGCCAAGTTCCATCCTTTTCTAAGGATTCTCAGATGCCTGTGTCCTGGTGCTTCATTTCTCTTCCTTTCTATGCAACTCTTTGGTTCCTACCTAGGCCTGTCACAGAAGTTCTGATGCCCTAATATATACACATGTACAGATATATATGTAGATGGATAAATATACATACATATATAGAGAGATGTATATTTAAATAGCATGCAAATACAACTTCTTAAAAATAATAAAACACTAACATATTAACTCTTAGTTATTTTTTCAAATTATTGTCACCTTTTATTGAGCTTCATATATGTACCAAGCATTAGAATACAAAGTAGTATATGAAAATATCCAGTAAAATGATAAGATGTTTGAGCCAAATTGACTGTGTCTGAATACTGAATTTGTCCCTTGTTAACTCTGTGGACGTAATTTCTCTAAGACTCAGTTGCTTTATTTATAATTTGTGAAGAAAGTAAATTTACCTGTGTAATTTTTTTTTTTTTTGAGACAGAGCCTCAAGCTATCCCCCTGGGTAGAGTGCCATGGCATCACAGCTCACAGCAACCTCCAATTCCCGGGCTCAAGCGAGTCTCCTGCCTCCGCCTCCCAAGTAGCTTGGGACCACAGGCGCCCGCCACAACGCCCAGCCATTTTTTGGTTGCAGCCATCATTGTTGTTTGGCGGGCCCGGGCTGGGGATTCGAACCCGCCACCTTTAGGTGTACGTGGCTGGCGCCTTGGCCGATTGAGCCACAGGCGCCGAGCCTAATCTGAAATTAAAAAAAAATATAATCAGATAGTAATGTGAGAGTGAATGGAATCTCCCTGGAAAAAGGTGCAGATGAAGCTTCTTACTTTGGAGTTCATGACACTAGGAGTCTCTAAATCCCTTGATAATATTGTACTAAACAATTATGTATGCATATACACAGAAAGAAAATGAATACAAATTTTTTAAAAGTGCTTGCATGTGTTTGAATAAGTCTCCTCTCGGTCTGAGTCTCAATTTCCTCATCTGTAAAATGAAAATAAAAATGCAACCTTCCTCCCCAGGGTTATGAAGATTAAATGAGGTAACAGAACTCACCAGCTGCCTGCCCTGTTTGTGCCCTGCCCTCATGAAACAGCCTGGACTATTGTTCCTGCCATTTGGATCTCATTTGCTCCCTCTCTCCTGGTGAGAGCCAAGCTGAAATCTGTTGCCTTGTTAGAGAGGACGTTTGCAGCAGTGGCATATATAGCACTCAATTGGCCCCTATGCTGTTGGAACGGAGACAGTAAAAGGGGAGCATATCAGGCTAGAGAGAGAGAGAGAGACCTGTTTCATTTGTGATCTTTAAAGCTGAAGGAGACCCAGAGTGGGAAGAGTGAACAAAGCAGATCTATATGTTATGTGCTGAGAGGTCTGAAGAAACCCTCAAACACTGCTGGCTAAGCCCTGGAATTTAACAGCATCTGGACGAATGCCACTTCTATGAAGTCTACGCATTCATCTAATGTCATAATTTCTCAGTGTCTTGGGTTGATATGATTAACTCTATCGTGGGCATTCAACTGCTAAGAAGGATGCAGACAGGCAAAACATTGCAAATGCCAAATAAAAGGAATACCATTTGGAAAAAGCGGAAAATCATGATTTTAGCCACTGCTCTCTCAAGAGTTGACTGTCAATTCTCAAGTGAATTGTCTTTCTAGAAGATCCACTAACACTGGTCTTTTTTCACTGTAATGGCAAACTTTTCCATCAAAACTTGATATATCTCCTATTCATAAGTCATGTGGTCCAGGAGGCCTTGAAATCTGCAACTGATAATTTGTAGTGTTTTCTGGAGTTCCATTTATTCAGTGTTGTTTATTTAGTTGCATAGATGGGGCTTATCACAAGACAAGTGGTTAAGGGAAGATGATGAGGAAAAAGAAGAGATTGAGGATAGTAGAAACCCTTCTTAAAGGCGAGAGTCAGCCCTGGAATTAAAGCTAGTGACCTTAAAAAAAAAAAGTATGTTTCCATTTTGCAAGCCTTTTAAAAAAATATTGTGTGCTCAGATGGCACCTTTAATCACGAAGAACTTCTGGCTGAGTTCCAGACTGATTCTGCAGGCACAAAGAACTCTGACATCATACCCTATATTCAGAGCACAGAAGAAACATTTCATCCATCTCTGAAATAAAGAGAGAGAAATGAAGCATATTTGAACAGTTACAGAACAAAACCATATCAGGGTTAAAAGTGAAGGATATGTTATCCACTTGTAGTTACTATTAATTCTAAATACTTAAGTGGCTTTTAAAAAATTCTCAGTGTTACACAATAAACTAAACAGCTTGTATAAATCTATTTCACAGATATATAAATGAAGGCAGACAGATATTGTGACTTACCTAAGACTACTTTAAATTTAAAAAAGGAGGAGGCAAAAGAAAAAAGCAGTTCCCAAAGTAGCAGGTTGTAACCCAGGAGTTTGAGCTCTTACAGCTGAATTTAACCACACCCAGCCCTATATTCTCTAAGATGGAAGTAGTCCAGGACACCAGAGTTAATATTTTCTACCTTTGCCAAAGAGCTGGAGGTGTTCTGGTGACAAGCAGTCAGAACCTCACCACTATTTCTCAACTGAAAGTAAGGCCAGCATCATCTGATAGTACTTTCCACCATGGCAGGGCACTGATTCAAGCTCATCTGAAGGAAGTGTGATCCTCTTAATTCACCATTGCCTGGCTCAGTGCCTGTGGCTCAAGTGGCTAAGGCACCAGCCACATACACCTAAGGTGGTGGGTTAGAATCCAGCCCGGGCCTGCCAAACAACAATGACGGCTGCAACCAAAAAACAGCTGGGCATTGTGGCAGGCACCTGTGGTCCCAGCTACTTGGGAGGCAGAGGCAGGAGATTCGCTTGAGCCCAGGAGTTGGAGGTTGTTGTGGGCCGTGATGCCACAGCACTCTACCCAGGGGGACAGCTTGAGGCTCTGTCTAAAAAGAAAAAAAAAAAGAATTCACCGTTGCCTTTTGCATCCTTGTTATTTTTTGGCGATCTCCTATTTAGAAGTCTATTTAAATTGTAGAGCTGGGTCATGCGATTTTAGTTAGCAAGGTTGAATCCCAGCTTTATTCCATACGTCAATCTTGAACACTTGATTGTATTCTGTACTTATTCTTTACTACATCCCCCAAAGTCTTAGCTGAGGGAGAAGCCTGGGTGATTGCATATTAGAAATTTAAGCCTCATCACTAAATGACGAAAAGTAGTCCATGAAAAGCTGCTGTGGAAATCTGAAAGCCATTATCTTTTCCACTCTTCCTTTCTTTTCACTCTCATTTTGTTGGGGAATGCAAAGGAACACCCGTGAACAAAAATAAACCAACTTACTCTTGGCTGATTGTTCTGCCTTTTAAGTTATCAAATTTGAGTACTTCTGGCTACCAGATATGATGAAGCAGAGATTTCTGGGAAACTAGCCACAAATTAGAGCTTATCTTTCAGCATCTTTTACCTGGAGGAGTGGTTCAGGAGATTATAATTAATGAGACCTCTCCCAAAGTTGATCCAGCTTCTGAATCACATTTGGATTTCAGAACTGTAAGGAAGCATATGAGAATCCTGGTGTCTTTCTCAGCTCAACCCAGTCTGTCCACACTTAGCTGCCTTTCCTTTCTACTCCCCCTCCCTACATTTTTTTCCTTCCTTCTTTTCCTTCTTTTTCTTTCTTTTAGTACTGTACATCAAACAAAATTTTTTTTTTTTTTGAGACAGAGCCTCAAGCTATCCCCCTGGGTAGAGTACCATGGCATAACAGCTCACAGCAACCTCCAACTCCTGGGCTCAAGTGAGTCTCCTGCCTCAGCCTCCCAAGTGGCTGGGACCACAGGCACCCAGCACAGTGCCTGGCTATTTTTTGGTTGCAGCCGTCATTATTGTTTTTGGCGGGCCCAGGCTGGATTTGAACCCCCCACCTTAGGTGTATGTGGCTGGCGCCTTAGCCACTTGAGCCACAGGCGCTGAGCCGATCAAATGAATTTTTAAAAAAATATTTACCGTCTCTTAACCAGTTAGTGTTTACCAGTCCATACACATTTTGATCATCTGCTCCCAGGAACTGTTTCAATCTTTAAGGAAGACAGAACCAAGTAGGGCAGTGTGGCTCATACCTGTAATCCTGGGACTTTGGGAGGCTGAGGTGGGAGGATTGGTTGAGCCCAAGAATTCTATTTTTTTGTTTTTTTTTTGAGACAGAGTCTCACTCTGTAGCCCTTGTGGTGGCATCACAGCTCACAGCAACCTCCAACTCTTGGGCTTAAGTGATTCTCTTGCCTTAGCCTCCCGAGTAGCTGGGACTACAAGTGCTGACCACAAGGTCCAGCTATTTTTGTTGCAGTTGCCACTGCTGTTTTAGCTGGTGGGGGTGGGGGGGGTGTTCCAACCTGCCACCCTTGGTACATGGGGCCAGCTCCCTACCCACCCAGCCATAGGCGCCTCCCTGATCCCAGGAATTCTAGACCAGCCTGGGCAACATAGTGAGACCCCCATCTCTACAAAAAAAAAAAATAGCAGGATGAGGTGGCAGGCGCCTATAGTCTTAGCTACTTGGGAGGCTAAGTGATTATACTACTGCACTTTAGCCTGGGTTACGTGACACCCTACCTCTTAAAAAAAAATAAAGAAGGGCAGAACCACCTTAGGAAGTCAAGGGTGAAATAAAGCTCTTTCCCTGGCCAATCAATATAACAGACCAGCTCAGTGAGATGGTTTTGCTAGGGCTTAAATCAGGTTGTCAACTCAAACACAATAGGCTTTGTTACTCCTGTGTAAAGAGGAAATGGAGTAGTTTTTGGCGTCCTCTGACTGTATGCAGGATGGCAATTCCAGGCACAATCTTCAGGAGACACAAACCTGCTTTTAGCTATTTAGTGTTCCCCAATAAGCTAATCAGCTGTTTCTGAAATGCATGGAAGCATTCAGCATTTTCATACAGAAGCCCAGTCGCATAGCTTTAGATTTAGGGGGAGGGAGTGGGCATGTGAAGAAGGGGGTCTATTAGGGAAACAGAGAGCCCTTTTTTAGCAAGAGATTCCAGCACCTGTGATTTATCTCAGAAATCACATTACACACTGTAATTCCAAGACATTTTTTCTGGTTCGGGCACTCGAGCGAGAGGGCTTGTTGAGACGCCTCACTATTTGTTGCAGGGGTGCGTGGTTATCTTTGGGTGCAAAAATCCTCAGTAGGAAGCTCAGAGTAAATGTGAAATGCCTCCCTAAGAAATGCCTAACTGCCGAATGGGCGAAACAGGGACTGGCTCAAGTAGCAGCCAGGAAGGTTGTAGAGGGCCCGTGGGTACATCCTTTCGCTGTGAGGTAACGGTCATGCAAGTGGGTTTGGGGACTTTTGCTTTATGTGACAACTTATCACGAGGGGAGAGGGGGGACTATGTCAGAAGACCTAAGAACTAGAAGTGTGAGCTCTACCAAGTGACAGCACGCGTCCATCTATGTCCGCTCCCCTCCCCTAGTCTCCGAGCAAAGGCGTCTCAAGCCAGCCCGTCCTCCCCCGCTTCTCACTAGTCCGAGCGGACCGAGCCTCAGCGGGAGCCCCGCCTGTCTCCGGGCAGCTTGAGCCCGAGTGCTAGCCCAGCCTGTCAGTAACCGACATTTGCGCTTTCTTTCTTTCTTTTTTTTTTCCCTCCTCCTCTTTTCTTTCCCCTTCTGCCTTTGTCCCGCTTAGTAACTGGGCTCTAACCAATCACTGCCTCACCGGCCGGCACCGGCTATCTCCTGATTGGCCCGCTTGGGGCGCGCAGCCGTCTCCCGCTCCTTCTCGGAGCAAGGCAGACAAAAGACGCCGGCTCCCGGCTCCGGCAACCGGGATCAGCCAATCACCGCCCACCTTGCCTCTCTTCCCTCTCCCCTCTCCCTCCCCGCCTGGCTCGCGTGCTCCCGGCACTGACTCCTGGAGTGCAGCCAGCGCCCGGACCGTACCATTCTGATTGAGGCTGGGGGAGACAACGGGTTACTGATTAAGGCTCCAAAGCCTAGAGAGCGGTGGGGAGAGTAGAAAGCCGAATAGAGGGTGGCTTCGTTAATGCTTTCTCAAGCATCTGACGGAATCCCAACACGATGAGTTGGGAGAGAGTAGAAGGGGCAGTGGTGATGCTAGCTGTCACCCCTTCCCGGCGCTGTTGGGTTTCGCCTCAGCAGGGGTGGTGGAGCGTGGGGGCGGGGGAGGGTGTCCCCTCCGTGCCGTTAAAATGAAACTCTAGTGGCTGGAGTCAGGGCAGTGCGTGAGGGGAGCCGGTACCGGCGGGGTTGCTTTACACCCCGGCGGGAGCGCACAGCCGAGCAGAGCTGACTGGACTCTCCGACGGGCCCCAGTTCCGAGGCTGCTGCAGCTTCGGTTCCGAGCCCGACGGGAACGGAGCCCGAGTCCCGGCCCCTGCGGGGATCGCTTTCTGCCGACTAGTGGGACCCCGAAACTTGAACGCAATCCCTAACCCCCTTTTTATGCCTATCTTTGTCACTTCTCCAGCTTTATTCCAACGTGTTCTTTTTTTTTTTTTCCACCCCCTCTTCATTCTCCCTCCTCCGAAGGACACAAAAGTGGCTTCCGGGGAAAGATTTGGAGGCAGTGGGAGCTTTTCTCTTTGGAGATCGACTGTGTAGAAAGGATTTTTGGGTACAGCTTTTAACACCTCTGCCATCCGTCCCCCAAGCCTCTCTGTACCTCTCCAAGAACAATCCTTAGCTTGAAAGTTCGGGGGGCATTTTGCTGGGTGCCCTAGGAGGAGAGAAGGGGAGAACTCTGTTCTCGTCCTGGTAGTTGGCTGGACTTGCACCGGCCGTTGGAGAAACCCCGAAGTACATTTCCGTATGGAACTTTTACAGATCTAGATATTTAGATTTTAAATAGTAGATAAATATATGCTTTCTATATATTTCCTGACGACCTGCCCCTGACAGCGCGATGTACAATACAGTGTGGAGTATGGACCGCGATGACGCAGACTGGAGGGAGGTGATGATGCCCTATTCGACAGAACTGATATTTTATATTGAAATGGATCCTCCAGGTACTTGGGAGAGAAAATCTTGTGATGGGTCTTAGTGGTGCTTACCAAGACCTTGGTGATGTTTTCAGGGTAGAAGTATTCCTGGGTGCGCTAGATTCAGGTTCAGGGGCAGATTTGCAGTTAAAGCTGCAGTAAAACTGCTTTCTGGTTTATACGTTTAAAGTTTGTAGTTAGGACCCTGATGCTATTGTCCTGCGAAGGTGGGGTGGGGGCTGGAGTGGGGGTGGGTTGTATTGGGAGTGGGAGGAGAGACCCGATATTTTGGTGTGTTTTTTTTTTAATTTCTTTTTTTTAAACTTTGCTTGCCGTTGAGCTTTTTCTTGTGCCCTCCACTTTTTTCCCTTTTCTTTCTTTCTTTCTTTTTTTTTCAGAGTAGTCAAGTGCAGTAGTGAGGTTTCTTTTTCCTTTTTCAATCACAGTCTTTTACCTACAAGAGATATTTTATATCCCACTCTTGAAGTCAGTCTTTCCCTTTGAGGAATTCGTTAAAGCTTGTCATTTCATACATTTGTCTAATTTGGTTCGTTGTGTTTTACCTCGGTTAACTTCTGAAACTCAAGATTCCTATGTGATTATCCATTTTAAGACTTTCGTTTCCCTTATAGAAATCAAATGCCGGTTAGTGATTTTTAGGGATTGGGCGTTCTTACTCAGTCATGGTTTTAGTCTGAGATTTTCCTTAATAGAACATAGTTGCTCAGAGAGATCTATGTGCAGTGTTGTTTTACTCTTTAATATATGATTATTTAACTTAATTTGTGGGCTAGGGTTTAATATAACTTCAATTCTTAGGGTGAAAAAAATCTTCCTCTTCTATGAATATGTGATATGTACTTATATGTGATAGGGTCCTATACACATAAAGTATATATATACAGTACTCTTATTTTTATTTTAGAGCTTTGTCTGAGGCCATTACAGACATTTTGTGTCTGGTAGGAAAGAAAATGTAAGGGAAAATGGAAAATTTGGTGTTTCTTTAAAGTCTATCCTATTTTATGATTATTAGCTGTCAGATTTTCAACCCCCCTTTGCAATTACAGGCTGTGCTTTATGTAATGATTTTCAGTCAGTAGAAGGCCTTTGTGACTCCTTGTTTCTGATGAAGATGAATTCTTTATATCTTTTAAAAATATGGTGTAACCTAAGCCTACAGAATAGATTGTGTGTCATTGGGGAACCTCACTATAAGACTATATGTGTTTTTGGAAATGTTTGAAAGGATTTGAGCCTATGCAAATGTAATGAAGTAGAACTGTCTTATTGAAGGTATGTAGAAATTGTTTCCTGTGTTCTTGCAAACAGTGAATTACCCTCTTTGTTTCTTTTTCAATTAGTCATAGTATTAAATGATGCTGTATTAAAAACTAACATTGAATAAAATTTTTCACTCTTAATGATCACTTAGAATTTTTTTCTCTTCCTTTATTTTAGAGCCTTCTTTATTTGCTTCTATAATTGTGATTGCAATCTAGATGCAGCTTTTCAGTGCTTTGTAAAGTTTGTAAGATTGCCACCCATCTATTGTGTGTTTCCCCCTTTGTTTCCTCCTAATGGTAAAGCATCAGTTCTATTAGATGTATTTGTCATTCATATGAAAGAAAATTTAGTATATCACTGGTACCTTTCTTGTTTAAGGTTAACAATTCTAGATTCCTGTTATTACAAGAATTATGTATTCAAACTGCCTTAGAATTATACTGTATTATATAGTCACTTGCCTTGCAGACATACAAAGGGAATTTGTTGGGTGGGAGGTGACTAGGGAGGAGGGGAGAAAATGAAGAAGGCACTTATATTGGAAAATATTGGCCTAATAGAAAAATATTGGCCAAGTTGAGTCAAGTTGCCCAAAAATAATTTTAAGAAAGTTCACTATTATGACTACATGGAGATGTGTGTTTTATAATGTTGTATAGAAATTTCTGATCCAAACTTTATTTTCTAGGAAAATAAACTTTTGAGTTTTAAAATATACATCTTTGATGAAATTGTGCATACTGAGATTCTATCGAGAATTTGGAAAATATGCATATGCTGTTCTTTTTTACCTATTTTGTAGCATTTATGTAGAATATGGTTAGTTATTCCCCACAGCTTTTTTAAAGGAATGCATACTTAAGTATGCGGAAACATTGCCTGTGAAGTGAATGGTTTTTCACAGAAATGTGAATGCCTTATTTTGTGTTATAAAGTAAATTTTTGAAAGATTTAAAACTATATCACTGGCGGGGAGGGGTAAAAAAAATAAAACTATCTTATTAATGAAGGGGTTGCAGCATGGTTTGTATCTGTCTTTTTCTCTAGCTCTTATCCCAGATCAAGTTTTTAACTCCTTATTCCTGTTTGTACTTGTGTGATAGATAGCACACTGTTTTCACCTGTTTCTACCCTATTCAATCCACAGTAATGTTAAAGTATTACCTGATGATTTGCCTTCAAAAGATAAATCTTCTAATGGCTTTAAAAACCTTCCAGTAGCTTGCTTTTGCCTAAAAACACCAGATTGTTACCTTGTCATATATGTCCTTCTATTTTTGCTTCCAACCTAATTTTCCCTTCATTCTCCTCCTGGAGTTCATCATAAATTCTGTGGAAGCTACTTTGTATTTGCTGTTCCTTGAATGTATGCTTTTTCGTCCTCCTGAAATCTTTTTTTTTTTTTTTTTTTTTTTTGAGACGGAGCCTCAAGCTATCCCCCTGGGTAGAGTGCCATGGCATCACAGCTCATAGCAACCTCCAACTCCTGGGCTCAAGCGAGTCTCCTGCCTCCGCCTCCCAAGTAGCTG
>CAUYQV010053853.1:0-14580 GCA_963574575.1 Galagoides demidoff
GTGCGTAGCAATGTTCAGGGCAGCATTATTCATGATAGCCTTGTGTTGAAAAGAGCCCTAGGCTCGGCGCCTGTAGCTCAATCGGCTAAGGCGCCAGCCACATACACCTAAGGTGGCGGGTTCGAATCCCCAGCCTGGGCCGGGCCCGCCAAACAACAATGACGGCTGCAACCAAAAAATGGCCGGGCGTTGTGGCAGGCGCCTGTGGTCCTAGCTACTTGGGAGGCGGAGGCAGGAGATTTGCTTGAGCCCAGGAGTTGGAGGTTGCTATGAGTTGTGATGCCATGGTACTCTACCCAGGGGAATAGCTTGAGGCTCCGTCTCAAAAAAAACAAAACAAAACAAAAATAGCCAGGCATTGTGGCAGGCACCTGTAGTCCCAGCTACTCAGGAGGCTGAGGCAAGAGAATTGCCTAAGCCCACGAGTTGAAGGTTGCTGTAAACTGTGTGATGCCATGGCACTCTACTAAGGACAATAAAGTAAGACTGTCTCTACCAAAAAAAAAAGTATACATGGGATGAATGTTCTGGCATAAAGATTAAACCACCTGAACCACCTGAGAACCCAATCCAAAGTAGGCTAAAATGTTCCTCAGTCCCCAAATCTGAGCCATGTGACTAAATCTGTGAAGTCTACTGTGATGAATATGTATGTGCTGAAGTTTGCAGTGGCATCTGGTAATCACTAAACATATGAAACATATCAGAAGACCTGAGGTGAAACTGTCCTACAGTGAAGATGTTTGCTTTTATGAATATTTTGTTTTATGAATGCTTACATGTTTTGTTTACACGCATTCACTCACATGAAGAGCTGCCTATCAGACTGGTTCTTACACAACACTGTAAGAACTATTGGCAAGATTGAGGAGGTGAGGTGAGGTGGCTCCTACCTGTAATCCTAGCACTCTGGGAGGCTAAGGAAGGATTGCTCAAGGTCAGGAGTTTAAGACCAGCCTGAGCAAGAGCGAGACCCTGTTCCTACCAAAACAGAGAAAATGTTGGGTGTGGTGCTACATGTCTATAATCCCAGCTACTCAGTAGCCTGAGGCAGGAAGATCACTTGAGCCCAGCAGTTTAAGGTTGTAGTGACCTATGAAGACTCCACTGCACTCTACCTGGGGCCATGGAGTGAGATGCTCTCTCATGTGAAAACTCACCTTTCTCCTTAGCCAAAGGCCACAATGAAGTCGAAGAAATCTATAGACGACAGCTTTCACAGTCTTTCTCTTGCCTTTTCGTGTACTGAAGTATGTTACAGTTCTGACTGGCAGCTTCAGGACATTTGGAAACAAGGGGGCCACTCTAAAATATATTTAAAATGTTTTTAACTCAGTAATCAGTCTGATTAAAAGCAGCTCCACTGAAATGAAGCTGATTTTTAACATACAGTATTACTTCAAATGATCCATGACACTAAGATAAATATAAACAGCAACTACCACTAACTGGCAAGCCTTCTAAAATCTACCCCCTCATCCCTATGAAAGAATTTATCCTATTATATTTTTTACTATATTTAATCACCTGATTTTTTATCCATCTGTCCACAAGACTTTAAAATCCTTGAGGACTTTACACAACATCAGAAATACACTCTGTTTGGTAGTCCTCTTGTTGGCATGTGGCTACATGGATGTCAATCATATTCTCCCATTCAATGAGGCAAAGTCTACATAATATAAGTCGTAGGTAGGCAACGAATATCTACTTCTAAGATGTCTTTGCAGGATGAATGTTTTACAAAGTTTGTCCAAGCATCATGTTTACTGAAATATACTCTACCTATTAAGGATTGTTGCAGTATGCCCACATGTTAGGTTTCTGGCAGATGAGGTAAGACTGGGAGCACAGGAAACAAGTGGTGTCTGAACATGACTAAAATGACCAGTGGACAGTGTAGAAATAAGAGAGGCATTCCTGGCACAGTTTTGATAGGCTGAAGATGCCACAATATTCAGGGGCCGTAAGATTCCTGTAAAGATAAGAGCATATATTTACTTAATATATTTGAAAATATGCTTCCAGATAATTAAAATTAAATGACTATCAAAGCAATCAAATGTTATATATAATTAACATGTCCTAAACATCAGACTCACCTGTGGAGCTTTCATCACTTTTATTGAAGTACAACTTGTACACGATAAAATTACCCTTTTAATGTCTACAATTCAAAGATTTATTTTATTAGAGTCTCATTTTGTCACCCTGGGTAGAGTGCTATTGTGTCACAGCTCACAGCAACCTCAAATTCCTGAGCTCAAGCAATGCTCTTGCCTCAGCTTCCCAAGTAGCTGGAACTATAAGCACCTACCACAACACTTGGCTAGATTTTCTGTTTTTAGTAGAGATGAGAGTCTCACTTTTGCTCGGGCTGGTCTTGAACTCCTGAGCTCAAACATTCTTTCTGAGTCAGCCTCCCAGAGTGCTAGAATTACAGGCTTGAAGCAGCAGGCCCAGCCTACAATTCAAAGATTTTTAGAAAATTTAGGGAGTAGTGCAACCATAATACAGTCTATTCTGATGAGTCCTAGTTCTATGTCCAGTACCAGGGAACAAAATGTGTGTAACATTAACTTCCCTTCTGCTTCCCCTCATACACAGCACAATAGTAAGTCAGGGACACAAAAGCTCGGACCCTTCCTGGAAAGACAAGAGAGTAGCAAAAGAAGGATTCATGAAGAAAACAAAAGAGACACTTGAGTTCCCCTCAAAAATGTAGCAGGCCCTTAGAGGAGGAAGAGCACATTTCAGGTAGGATGAGCAACATATGCAAAAACATTGGGTCTGAAATAAATAAGCTAAACCCTGAACAATAGGCTTTGTTTAAACTGTATAGATCCACTTATATGTGGATTTTTTTTTTTTTTGTGGTTTTTGGCCACGGCTGGGTTTGAACCCACCACCTCCAGCATAAGGGGCCAGCACCCTACTCCTCTGAGCCACAGGAGCCACCCCTACCTGTAGATTTTTTTCAATGAAAATTACACTAAGTGTGCCTGACTCTCCTGCCTCCTTCACCTTTGCCACCTGACACTGCAATATAAACACGTACTATCTCTTCCTCCTCCTCCTCAGCCTACTCAATGTGAAGACAAAGGCTCGGTGCCAGCCACATACACCTAAGGTGGTGGGTTCGAATCCAGCCCGGGCCCACCAAACAACAATAATTATGGCCGCAACCAAAAAAAAAATAGCCGGGTGTTGTGGTGGGCGCCTGTGGTCCCAGCTACTTGGGAGGCTGAAGCAGGTGACTCGCTTGAGCCTAGGAGTTGGAGTTTGCTGTGAGCAGTGAAGCAATGGCACTCTACCCAGGGGCTCAGCTTGAGGCTCTGTCTCAAAAAAAAAAAAAAAGTGAAGACAAAGAGGATGAAGACCATTATAACAATCCACTTCCACTTAATATATTTTCTCTTCCTTATGATTTTATTTGTAACCTTTTTTCTCTAACTTGCTTTAACAATACATTCCACAGACCCACTTAGCCAAAAAACAACAAAAAGAATATAGTATGTACATATAATACATAAAATATGTGTTAATTGGCCAGGTGTGGTGGCTCATGCCTATAATCCTAGCACTCTAGGAGGCGAAGGTAGGTGGACAGCTTGAGCTCAGGAGTTTGAGACCAACCTGAGCAAGAGTGAAACCCTGTCTCTACTAAAAATAGAAAAATTAGCCAGGTGTCATGGCAGGCACATACAGTCCCAGCTACTTGGGAGACTGAAGCAAAAGGATCTCCTAAGCCCAAGAGTTTGAGGTTGCTGTGAGATATGATGATGCCAGATACTCTACCCTGGCTGACTGAGTGAGACTCTGTCTCAAAAAAACAAAACAAAACAAAAGGGTGTTCACTGACTATGTGTATTACCAGTAAAGCTTCCACTCAACAGCACACTGGTAAGTTTTGGCGGACTTAAGAGTTATAACTTGGATATGACTTGTTTGGGGGCAGGTGCACCTAATCCCCCCCATTTCAGCACTACACTTATGGATTGGGGGACCAGATGCTGAGACTGCTTGCTTGACTGTATCAGTGATGCCTGGAAATAGTGGGAAATGAGGTGGGGTAGATCTGAAGGCAGATTTCTGCAAGCCCAGATATGTGAAATGAATGCAGTTCTCTTTATCAGTCCTTCCCACTATGGCCAGACTGACAGTTCATGGCTGCAAATTAGAATCACTCATGGAGTTCTGACCACACCTTTAAATTCTGAATCTAGTGTGAGGCTCAAGATTGTGCATGTTAAAAAAGTTCCATGGCACTTTGGTGGCTAAGATGGGAGGACTGCTTGAGTCCTAGAACTGGAATGTGGTGATTGCTGCACAACTACCTAACTTCACTAAACAAAATCACTAAATTGTACACATCACGTAAATTCTACTTTAATAAAACTAGATTTTATTTTTTATTTTATTTTTTGAGACAGAGCCTCAAGCTGTCCCCCTGGGTAGAGTGCCATGGCATTACAGCTCACAGCAACCTCTAACTCCCAGGCTCAAGGGAGTCTCCTGCCTCAGCCTCCCAAGTAGCTGGGACCACAGGCACCCGCCACAATGCCTGGCTATTTTTTGGTTGCAGCCATCATTGTTGTTTTGGCGGGCCCAGGCTGGATTCGAACCTGCCACCTTAGGTGTATGTGGCTGGCGCCTTAGCCACTTGAGCCACAGGCGCCGAGCCTAAAACTAGATTTTTAAAAAAGCTCCACCTGAGTCTTATCCTCAGCTAGGACTTGGAAATACTGCTCTATGATCCATTGCATTGATTTCACCAAAGAAATGAGGGGCAGTGTAGCCTAGAAGTGAAGTGTGGGGATTCAAGTCACATTTAGATTCACAGTCTAGCTCTAAAACTTAACTAGCCGTGTAATCATGGGAAAGTAACTTAAGCTCTCTGTGCCCCAGATTCCTCAAATTTAAGTGAGGTTAGTTATAGAGAGGTAACAAGAATTAAATGAGATAAAACCTGTAAAGTGCTTAAAAGAATGCTTTGCATAGGCGCCAGCCATGTACACCTAAGGTGGCGGGTTCGAATCCCCAGCCTGGGCCCGCCAAACAACAATGATGGCTGCAACCACAAAAAAAATGGCCGGGCGTTGTGGCGGGCACCTGTGGTCCCAGCTACTCGGGAGGCTGGGAGGTGGAGGCAGGAGACTCGCTTGAGCCTAGGAGTTGGAGGTTGCTATGAGCTGTGATGTCATGGCACTCTACCCAGGGGGATAGCTTGAGGCTCCATCTCAAAAAAAAAAAAAAAAAAGAATGCTTTGAACAATATAATGAATGCTAACGGTAGAGTAAAGAAGAGCTAAGGAATAATTATCCCTTGTCCATAATACTTAAGACCAGAAATCTTTCAGATTTTGGATTTTTTCAGATTTTGGAATATTTGCATGCATATAATGAGGTATCTTAGGGATGGGACCCAAATTTAAAAATGAAATTCATTTATGTTTCATGTATACCTGACAGCCTACAGGTAATTTTATATAACATTTTAATTTAATTTAATTTTTTTGAGACAGTGTTTTACTCTGTTGGCCAGGCTAGAGTGCAGTAGTATCATCATAGCTCACTGCAACCTCAAACTCCTGAATCTCCTGGCTCAGCCTACTCATTAGTTGGGACTACAGGTGCATGCCAACAGACCCCACTTATTTTTGAACTTTGTGTAGAGATACGGTCTTGCTATGTTGCTCAGCTGGTCTCTAATTCCTGGCCTCAAGCAATCCTTCCGCCTTGGCCTCGGATTGCAGATATGAACCACCATACCTGGTCCATGTTTTTAATAATTCTATGCATGAAACAAAGTTTTGTTTTGTTTTTTGAGACAGAGTCTCACTCTGTTGCCAGAATGCCATGGCATCATAGCTCACAGAAAGCTCAAACTCTTGGGCTTGAGCAATCCTCTTGCCTCAGTCTCCCAAGTAGCTGGGACTATAGGTACCCACCACAATGCCTGCCTAATTTTTCTATGTTTAGTAGAGACAAGATCTTGCTCTTGCCCAGGCTGGTCTCAAACTCCTGAGCTCAAGTAATCCACTCACTTGGCTCCCTTAATAGACTCTGTTTGCAACTTTTTATTTTTAGTATTTAACTTTTAGAGACAAGTTTCAGTCTGTCATTCAGGCTGGAGAGCACAATCATAGCTCACTGTAGCCTCAAGATCCTTGGTTCAAAGGAGCTTCTTGCAACTCCTAAATAGTTGGGACTACAGGCACTTGCCACCACATCCAGCTTTTTTTTTTCCCCACATCCAGCTTTTGTTCTCAATTTTTATGAAGTTCCTGAAGCTTCATAAAACATGTTTATCAGTCTGCATAAGAAAACAAGTGGCTTGTTAATATATTTGTGAAAAGATAAAATCTACCCAGGCCTGTAATCTCAGTGGCTTCCAGAGGCTGAGACAGCAGGATGCCCACAGTCTGAGTCTGAGGTTGCAGTAAGCTAGGACACCATTAAATTCTGCTCAAGGCATAGGGTGGGACTCTGTCTCAACAACAACAACAAAATAAATAAATAAAAATTCCAAATGGCTGGGTGTGCTGGCTCATGTAATCCTAACACTCTGGGAGACCAAGGTAAGAAGACTGCTTGAGGTCAGAAGTTCAAGATCAGCCTGAGCAAGAGCAAGACTTCATCTCCACCAAAAAAATAGAAAAATTAGGCAGATGTCATGGCAGGCACCTGTAGTCTCAGCTACTAAGGAGGCTGAGGCAGGAGGATCGCTTGAACCCAGGAGTTTGAGATTACTGTGAGCTAGGCTGATGCCAGAGCACTCTAGCCTGGGCAACAAAGTGAGACTATCTCACTAAATAAAATAAAACCTCCAGTGATGTCAGTGAAAGAAAAATAGATCAAAACCAACAAGATGAAATCAGGGCTAAACACACTTAAGTTAGAAAAAATGATTACTGAACAAGAAGGGTGAACATGACCTGGAAACAGGTCAAGGGGAAATGACTTGGGGGGCTTTGTGAGTTAGCCTATCAAACCTAACAGTCAAATTTAGTTAACAAATGTGCCCCGCCAGGCATGGTGGCACAACTCTGGGAGGCTGAGGGGGGTGGACTGCTTGAGCTCAGGAGTTTGAGACCAGCCTACCATGACATCAATCAATAAGACAAACCCAACAGAAAAATGGGCAAAATAAACGGATATTTCATAAAAGAAATCCAAAAGGTCAAATACACATGTGTAAACATAGTAGGCTCATTACAAATCAGACAAACACTAATTTAAACCTCAGTGAACTACCACCACATCACCACCAGATTGACAAAAAACGTGTAGGTCTGACAATACCAAGTGCTGCTGAGGATGTGGAGCCTCCACTGCCGGAGTAAGCATATAACTATGGAAAACAGTTAGGCAATATCAGGCAATACTGAATATATACATACTCTAACCCGGCAATCAACTGGTTTCACACACACACATACACACACCCCCTTCACACACTACTGTACTCATGTACCAAGACATAAGGTCAAGCAGCTTTGCACATAATTGCCCCCAAATTGGAAATACCCAAATGCTCATCAGTAGAGTGGAGAGTTGTGGAAGAGTCACACAAAACAAATATTATACAGTAATGAAATCACTGCAACTATATGCAAAATGAATGGATCTCACAAAAGAAAACAAGTCAGACACTAAAGAGCACACACTGTATGATTATATTCACTTAAAGTTCAAAACCAGGCAAAACTATAAACAATATTAAGAGATGCACATAGAGATACTAAAAGTAACAGAAGAAAAATAGGAAATGTAGCACAGTAATTATAAAAATTAGAACTGTTTATGTTTGGGGACAGTTGGGAATTTTGATAAAGGAGGTCCATAGGGAAGGAGCTTCTGGTAAATGTAGGTGCTCTCTGTCTTGACCTGGGTGTTACACAGGCATCTTGCTTTAGAACTGTTTAACCGTTCATGCATGTTATAGCATAAAATTTTCTTCATTATGTATATCTCACACACACACAAATATCCCACCTATAAAAGATCTTTTCTAACAGGAAAATTTACATCCATGCTTTCTTTTCTTTATCTTGTCATTTCCAGTATTTCCTCGCAGAATTTTATCCTCATTTACTTTGTGTGAAAGTACCTTCCTCATTATCCTATTGTATTTGAATGATTCTAGCTTTTTCCAACAGGTCAAGAAATCCTTATGCCAGTCCTAGTGCCAGAGGTTGTAAATCAGCCAGTCCATGATAGCTACACACGTTGAGTCTCAAACTTCACGCTATGTGCCAGGCCCTAAACAAGACGCTTTACGCTAGTAAACTCCCTTAATGCCTAGTTAAGTGGTATTATTCTCCACCTACAACTGTAGACACGAAAGTTCAGAGGCATTAAATAACTCTCAAGGTCAAAGGTCGTGAATGCCGGGTCCTACCCTCTAAATTGGAAAGTCACGAGGGATTTTTCCGATCTCCTTTGCCCTCCTCTGCCCCAATCTTGGGTTTCTTTTCTAGGGAAAGAGAAGCCTGTATGAAAGAGGGTAAACGTGTGATACCCAGGCGCGCACGGGTATGAATGGGGACTCAAGTGCGGATCGCTGGTCGCACTGTCCCACAGAAAATCTGGAGCAACCCTCTGGCCTTAAATAACAACTTTTTCCCTCCTGTTAATCTCTAGTTTAAATATTCTATCGTGTGCCACTTTCCCCTTCTGCAAAAATGTAAACGAAGCGTTCTGCTCACCACTTACCTGAAGCCGCTCTCACAGCACGAAGAAAAACGGAGGAAGCCATCTTGATCCCGCGCCTACGGCGGCCGCATTGGGTTAAAACACACTCCCGAGCGAGGGTGAATAAAGGAAAAGTATCAGGGGCGGAGCCGAGGGAGGGGAAAAGAACAAAGGAGCGGTTAACTCAACTTTTACTGGATGTACGGTATACCTTCGGCCCGGTTCTGTCTTTTGCTGCTCTGGAACAACTGCCTATAGAAGAGTACCTAGGACATAGTAAGATTCGCCCCAATTTTTTTGCGCATGTAATTGAAAGATTTAAAGTACACAACATACCCGAAACAATTTCTTTTTATTCTTTTTATTAATTTGAGAAAATAATATTTGTTAACCTACTCAGACTGGAAGACATTATATAATAATTTAATGAAAAAAATAGTAATATCAAAAATCATTTTGGAAAAAGATTGCATGCCAACTAAATCAAATGAATGTAACAATTCTAAGGCTATCACACACACATATACTGGGGGAGCCAAAAAAACGTACACGCATTTTAAGAGATATTACCTTTGTATTACTATTTAAAGTTGAACTGAATTATAGTAGCAGTATGTAGTATGACGTTTGCGTAAAAGATGGCGTTAATCAAATGAATCTAGCATTACCAGGCATGAAAAGGATAGCTTTTTCTTTTAAAACATGGATACATTTTTTTTTTTTGGCACGCCCTGGATATTTTTAAAAATCAACAACACTGTCATTTTGTAGGCAGAACAGCATCTCAACTCTCTCTGAACAATTCTACACATTCCTTATTTTATTCCTGACAATTAGTCATAATACATATTTCTTCTGATGTTCATTCCAACAGGAAAAAAACCCCACAAAACAAAGCTGTCTGTTCTATCCCATTGTCTAAGATCTCTGTAGGGAAAATCCAGAGAAATTCTATGGATATACAATATATATATTACTTACTGGTTGGAATGGCTTAAGAGTTAAACACCTGGGGCAGTGCCTGTGGCTCAAGGAGTAGGGCGCCAGCTCCATATACTGAGGGTGGCAGGTTCAAACCCAGCCCTGACCAAAACAAAAAAAAAAAAGTGTAAAAAAAAAAAGAGTCAAGCACCTTGTCTCAAGGAGTTCACATGTATTAAGGAGACAGGTATAGAATAAAAAGACAAGGCAGATAAATGATTTACTGGACCAGTAACAAAAAAAGAGAGAAGGCTTTGGTTGGAGTGATCAGAGGTAGATTATAAGATGGATCTTAAGCAATGGGGAAGATTTTAACAAAGGCAAGAGCATTTTAGGCAGTTAAGAACACCAAGAGCTAAGGTGAAAGAGAGGGAGCCAAGACAGAAAGACATGAGATTTTTTAGACCCAAGGTTTTTAAAGGTTTAGGCCTCAGATCCCACTTACACTGTTAAAAATTATTAAAGATCTGGGCAGTACCTGTGGCTTAGTGTGTAGGGCACCGGCCCCATATACCAAGGGTGGCAAGTTCAAACCTGACCCTGGCCAAACTGCAACAATAAAATAGCCGGGCGTTGTGGTGGGCGCCTGTAGTCTCAGCTACCCAGGAGGCTGAAGCAAGAGAATCACCTAGGCCCAGGAGTTAGAGGTTGCTATGAGCTGTGTGACACCATGGCACTCTACTGAAGGTTATAAAGTGAGACTCTACAAAAAAAAAAAAAAAAAAATTATTGAGGATCCCAAAGAGCTTTTACTTATATTGGTATTTACTGTATGGGAAATTAAAATTGTGTAAAAAGTTATTGTGTCCATTTCCTATTGTTGCTATAACAAATTACCCCAAATTTAGTGTCTTAAATGACACAAATTTTATAGTTCTATAGATCAGAAGCCCAAAGTGGGTTCTGGGGGCTATAATCGGGGTACGTAATAGTAGTGTTCCTTCTAGGATTCTCTAGGGGAGAATCTTTTTCCTTCCCTTTTCCAGTTTCTAGAAGTTCACTGCCTTCCTTGGCTCATAGCCTTCTTATTTCTTCAGACTACAAATTGCATTGCTGTGACCTCTGCTTCTATTGGCTCATCTCCTTACTGTCCTTTTTGCCTTCCTTTTTTACTCATGTGATTACACTGGGCTCACACAAATAATACAGAAAAGTCTCTTCACCTTGAGAGATTCTTAACTCAATCATATGCACAAAGTCCTTCTTGGCATATAACACATTCAAAGGTTCCAGAAATTAGGAGAATATGGACATTTTGCAGGGATCATTATTCTGCCTACCACATATTGTTTAAAAGTAACAATTATAAACCCATTACATGTTATCATAAATATTTCAGTGAAAAATATCCCAAAAACAAACAAGCAAAAAAGAGTAGCATTATTTTGCCTTTTTGCAAATCTTTTTAAGGTTCAGCATTTAAAAAACCTTGATTCTGAAATTTCCTTCCGCATTCAGTTTCTTGCAATATCATACGTCAGGTAGCCTCTGGTGAATTTTACCATATAATTATGAGATAATTAAAGAAAAAAGACAAATACTATCTTAATGTTATTATGAAAGTAGTTCACTTTAAGGACCCTCCCTGAAAGGCTTCAGGTTCCCCATGGGGGTCTCTGGATCATACTTTAAGAAACTATGATGGTCATACATCAGTTTCTGAGATACAGGGTATAGAAGCAGGTTATGAGCTTTTAACACTATTGTTGCCATCTTGACCTCCCACCTATGGCGGTGGCTACTTTCAGTCCAACAACATCCACGTGCTAGAAGGGTATATTACTATTTCTTTGAAGTAGCAGTGGGAGTCACTGCATGTTTCTGAACAGGGGAGTGATGTGATTTAAATTTCTGAGTTACTTTAGGAAAGTCCTGATAATATTTTAAACTAAAAATATTTATAAGTCACCTACATAATCACACATAACTATAGTCCATAAAGTAGAAGGGAAGAGGAGAGAGAGGGGTGGGGAGAGGGGATCTGGGAGAAGGAGGGTATATGGGAGGACATCACCTAATGTGCATGATGCAATAGTACATTTAAAAACTATTAAGAAATGAGTATAATTGTGATGGATGTGTTACTTTGTTCAATGTAAACGTTTCACATTGTAAAGCGAAGCAGTACCCTGAACGCTATAAATGCATCAATGTACAAAGTTATAATTTAATAAAAATAATTAATTATAAAAAAGATTTAATATAAATTAAAAAATATTCATAAATTGCATGTAAAGGGTGAGGATTAAAGACTTGGTTAAATAAGGAATTAGAAAAGTTTAAAAACCAATTTGAAAGTTTGAAGTTCAACTTTTTTTGAGATAGGGCCTGATTCTGTCACCTGGGCTAGTTTGCAGTGGTGCCATCATAGCTCACTGCAACCTCAACTCCTGGGCTCAAGGAATCCTCCTGCCTATGATTATAGGCATAAGCCACCATGCGCCACCAAGATTTGAGATCTTAAAGCTGAAGAGGCTGCTCACGATGTTCAGGCCCAAGGCCTATAACACACAAGGTTAGAGCAGAATGAAAGTATTCATTGGTGTTTACAGATTCAAGGCCAACAATGTTAAAACAGTCATCATTCTAGCATCACCCAGCATGACAACACTGAGCAGGGATGAGGGCAGGTAGATGGAAAAGTAGGCAATTCAATTGCTAAAATTACTGAAGAATATGGGAGGCCAGGTGTGATTTCTTCTGTCCGTAATCACAATACTTTAGAAGGCCGAGGCAAGAGGATCACTTGAGCCCAAAGTTTGAGTTGCAGTGAGCTATGATGACACCACTGCATACCAGTCCAAGCAACAGAGTGACACACCTTGTCTCAACAAATAAATAAATAAATGGGGAGACTGCTCTGGAGGATAAATGATAGAGATATGAAATAGAATTTAATGCATCACTACAGTACCCTGAAAAGCACAGAATATACACAAACATAAGTAATTATTTGATTTTTAGATAATTTTCAAATCCATCTCTCCATTTTACAAATAGGAGTAATACGGTTTCCTCTAGAGAGAATAACGTTGAAATAAATTACCTAATTAAGACTTGAACGGACTTTGCAAATTCAATAGAAGACATATAAGTTATTTTCTATTATATTGTGATAAGATGCTATTTGTATTGTTAATACTATATTGGAGTACACATGGATCAACTCCATGTCCAATATTTAACCTGGTTTTTTTTTTTTTTTTTTTTTTTACGATAGCCTCAGTCAGCGGGGTCGCGACCACTTTGTAACAATGAAAATACATTGTGGCATTAGGAAGGCTGAGAACCACTGGACCAAGTGGAACACTTTGAACGTGTTTCTGCATTGATTTGTCTTCCAGCTCATCCCACAAATCTCAGCCAAAATTATCTTTGAAAAATAAAAACCTGGCGGAAAAAGCAGCGTGGTTTAATTCGGAGGAAGCTGTGGAGCCCAAAGTATCCAGTTCCTATCCCTGCTCTGCCACTTGACAGGTTCCGCACATCGGTCCCTCCAGCTGGATGATTCCCTGAAGGGCTGAGCAATGAAACAAACACGCAAACTGAGATAACTTCATTGTTTACGTAACTTTGGCCAAATCGATTCCTTCCTACGAAATAACCAGCTCACACAGACGGCTAATATGCTTTTCACGCTTTAATTTTCCGAAGAGTCACAGTTATTCTTTTTTTCGCTCGCGGTCGAAGACAGAACGTCAAAATACCTCCTTCCAATCCTGTTCACCTAGTAACCTCGGCTAGAGGCAACGAACAGGCATCCAGGGTGCGACCCGGAAGGAGAATCCGCCCTTCCCACAGCCTTCTTACGAATCGTCTGGAGTTTGCGTTTCCGCAGCCAGGGCCTCGCGTAAAGGAGAGAAAGGGGTTGCGCGTGCGCAGTGGCGCTGGCTGCCCTTCCGGCGCGCCCGGCGCGGAAAGGCGGCCCGGACGTAGGCACGCACACACGCACGCACGCCTTCTTTTACTCGCACCGCCGCAACAGCTCCCGCGTATTCCAGCAGTGCCGTGCAGTTGACCGAGATGTTGCGGGCTTGTCAATTGTCCAGCGTGACCGCCGCCGCCCAGGTGAGTGCAGGCGCTCCCGGAGAAAGCGCGTGAGGAAGCCGACTTGGGACAGTCAATGGAAAATGCGGGAGGCTTTGCCGCTGCTTAGGCCCCAGGACAAAGGCGTGGCTCGGGAGCTCCTTCATCACAAGAGGCCCGCGTTGGCCGGTGAGAGAGTTCGCCCGACTGGGATGACTTGAGGATTATTACTGCAGCAGGGCTGGGTGCGGAGTGGTAGCTGGGAGGCGCGGCTTCTAGGACCTGTCATCCAATCAAGTACTGCGGTACCCTATTCAAGGACCAATCCTGGCTGCTGGCGTCTGAGTCGCCGGTTGGGCGCGAGATAGGCTTCCAGTGGTGAAGGTCGAGGGGGGAGAACTACAGTTCCCAGCAGGACATGCGTAGTCGCGGCTTGTTGCATCTTTAATAAGGCGGTTCCTGGATAGCTAGAGAGTCCTCGTTTTAGGGGTCAAGGTTGTTATTTATTCGGGAAGGCCTGTGTTTCTTTCCATACCTGAGAACATCTCTGGACTATTCTTAGTCTAAACAGAAACAAAGAATTTTCTTTTATGAAGCTCAAATTCCTGGTACTTAAGGAAAGGCAGAAGTCATGACCTTGGGTCTCATTTCTGAGATTAGGTTGGGGATCTGTTTCTCTGGGCATTAAGACAACTTTGGCGGACATTCAAGGAGCTTTGGCGCCGAGCTTATTTAAGTTTCAAATAATTGTCAAAATAACTTTCTAAAGGGTGATTGGTGGGGTCACCTCTATGGCTTATCTTACAAGGGTACAATAAAATCAGAGTATGGATGAATTAACTTAATGACTAAGAGAATGACATGAAGGTTATGTTA
>CAUYQV010053857.1:0-12648 GCA_963574575.1 Galagoides demidoff
TGGTCCCAGCTACTTGGGAGGCAGAGGCAGGAGACTCGCTTGAGCCCAGGAGTTGGAGGTTGCTATGAGCTGTGATGCCATGGCACTCTACCCAGGGGGATAGCTTGAGGCTCCGTCTCAAAAAAAAAAAAAAAGAAAATATTAAATATGGGCTAAAGATAAATTTATGACATTCCTATTCTCTTAGTATTAAAACATTTCTTCTCTACTGAAATATTTTACTAGATGGTAGTTATTCTTTGAAAAAAATCCTTTATTATAATATTTAAAATTCCAAATGCAAAATACCAATAACTGTATAAAATACACAGTGAACCCCACAGTCACCTATCCAACTTTAATAATCCACTTCGTTTAGCAAAAAAGTTTTAAAAATTGGTCCTAAAATTGTTTTTTCTATCTCACAAAAGCTAAAAGGACTACACCAGGCCAAACCATAAATTTTACAGATGAAACTAAGGAGATAAGGGATTAATTCACCTGTCCCCAGTTGTGTATGGGTCAGGAACAAAACTGAGACCTGTGGACGTGCCACGATGCTGCTTTGAAAAGAATAATATAATAAACCAATTGCTTTAACCTCGTCAGTCTAGGTACATTCAAGAGCTGCAGGAAAGCCCTGCATTTCTGCCCAAGAAACTTCATACACATGGAGCATACAGTCCCATCCAGGACAACCAAAGGGGGAATTCCATCTGTAACCAAAGTTTACCGTATCTCATGCTAGAGCAATTGTCTTACAACCCCAGAGGGCTCCAGAAATAACTACCCAGTTTCAGTTCAAAGACTACTGGAAATTTCTGTAGTAATTCCTTAAGCGCCAGGTAAGGAATTCCCCAAAAGATTTATAACGAGAGGGTCCAATCAGATCAAGAGCCAGCTATTGTTTCCCCTCTTCTAGGCCCCTACCGTCACCCCACCAAACTACCACGTGGAGGGTAAAGAAAATCAGACAACAACAGGAATACTAGGACCGGGTACCGTATACACTTGCCTCGCAGAACCACAGTGAAGAGTAAATGAGATGGCATAAGGGACAATGTTTTAACATGTTATGAAACTAACCAATGGGAGGTTGGAGGGTGGCCAATTGATAAAAATATCTCTTTTCAAAGACTCACCTTCCACTTTATGTAAACAGTCAATTTCCCTGAAGAGATCCTTAAGTACAGGAGAACCTCCAGCAGCAATACCTAAAACGATAATAAACATCATCAGACTCAAGTAATATCTGGGGGAGGGGGGATCCCGAGGTCTCTATTTTGTCATTTCCCTCACACTAAGCAAGAAAGGAAACAACTCAGGAAACAATGAATTTCCACCACAACACATGGGCTGGGAATTTTCTTTACGGAGAGGGAATTGAGGTCCCCAGACACCTATCTTGAAGATCCAAATTATGTTACTGTTGGCAAAGAGACAAAACACATTCTTTTCATCCCTGTGGTAGGAATGCTTTAATGGCTTTGAATTTAAACAAAAAACAAATACATCCGCCCCCCTCTCAGGCCCCTCCCCTAAATGTCTAAAACAGACATCACAGGCACTGCACTTGGATTCTTTTTTAAATTAGTTTACAGGAACCGCTCCTGTCTCATTGGCTTCTTTCTCTGCTTAGCTCCTCTAAAACATCTGTGAGGTGGTCTCTTCTTGCTTCACTACTATTCCCTCGGGGCCCTGAGTTTTATGAGGTACTGGGAACTTGCTTCATGGAAACCCCATTTGAAGCAGAGACGCATCATAATCAATTGTAGAAATCAACAAAACTGCCCAGCCAGAGTTAATGAAGCAGGAGTCTGAGTGAGAACATACGTATGTATCCCAAAACAGACTAAACATGTGGATGTAGAACCAAGTATTCATATGACACAGACCCATGTTCATGTCATCAAATCTGGTCAGAATGAGAGACTGGTTGGTTGATTGTGTTGGCTGACTACTTAGAGAGAAAAAAATCTAGATCTCTCCCTCCCTCCTGATGAATAAAACCCAAAGTAGAATCAAATGAGTACTAGAGGAATATGCATAGGGATAGATTCACAGAGGGGAGAGGGGAACGCTTTTACACTGTTGGTGGGACTGCAAACTCATACAGCCTCTTTGGAAAGAAGTACTGAGAATCCTCAAAGAACTCCAATTAGATCTCCCATTTGGCTCTACAATCCCACTTCTAAGCATCTACCCAGAAGAAAAAATATCTTTTTATCATAAGAACATTTGCACTAGATTGTTTATTGCAACTCAATTTACAATCGCCAAGACGTGGAAACAACCTAAATGTCCATCAACTCAGGAATGGATAAACAAATTGTGGTATATGATATCATAGAATACGATTCAGCCATAAAAAAGAAGTGACTTCACGAAATCTTTTATATTAACCTGGATGGTGCTGAAACACATTCTTCTAAGTATCACAAGAATGGAAAAACAATTACCCGATGTACTCAATACTAATATGAAGCCAGTAGATGATCTAATGTATGCCCGCACAGGAAAAATACTCATTTCAATTCAAGCTGGAGGGAGGGGGTATGAAGGAAAGGGAAGAGGGGACAGGGGTGGGGTACTCCCACTGAATGGGCACAGTGTGGGGGTAAATGGCACACCTTTTGAGTGAGGGTCATAACTACAAGAGGGACTCTACCTAACAAATTCAAATATTTTGACCTGGCTGTTTATACTCTCACATTAAACTAAAAAAATTTAAAAAGAAATGTTTTATAATATAGGGATAGGAAAAACCCTTTTAAGAACAGCAGTAAAATAATACAACCATAAAGGACTGAGATGGTTGGCTAGCTACATTTTTAAAAAATCTAAAATACAGGCTCGGCGCCTGTGGCTCAATCAGCTAAGGCGCTAGCCAAGTACACCTAAGGTGGCAGGTTTGAATCCCCTGCCCGGGCCCACCAAACAACAATGATGGCTGCAACCAAAAAATGGCTGGGCGTTGTGGCGGGTGCCTGTGGTCCCAGCTACTTGGGAGGTGGAGGCAGGAGACTTGCTTGAGCCCAGGAATTGGAGGTTGCTATGAGCTGTGATGCCATGGCACTCTACCTAGGGGGATAGCTTGAGGCTCCGTCTCAAAAAAAAAAAAAAAATCTAAAATACATGAATGGCAAAAATGAAACAAAAAATTTCACCAAAGAACAGATTCAAACGCTCTTAAACCCTCCACCCTACCTTCCAGTAACTGACCCACCTAAACAGGAACCCCGTTTATTCAAAATACAGTCAGTCCGTAGCTTAACTCAGAAACATGTTACTCAAATTCTTGTACCAGAAGCTCAGTCAGACTAACACTGAAGCATCCATAATCCCAATAACTCCACTCTGTACCCCTAAAAGGAGTCTTTATCCTTGTCCCGCAGGAAGCCGTTCTGAAAGAGTTCTTCACCCCCAGCCCTTAAAATAAAAAGTGGGGAGCTGGGGAGGAAATCCTCACAACCCTGACTGGAGTACAGCCATTCTGTGGGAAGGAATGGTTCCCCACAGCAACCCCTCCCCGGCACCCCATGCTTCAAGACCAGTGTTCCTGCGAATCAACAGAATAGTAACTTTTACTCTGGCCCCAGCTGGCGGGCCAATTAAGAGAGTAATGCCTAGATTTGCCTTGAGTGCAAAAATTAGTCCCTCTGCAGAAGGGATGACCCTCTGAGAACCGCCCCCCACATTCAACCCTACTGATGAGGGATAATAAAAGCCTCTTGAAACTATGAGAGCTCAGCTGGCTCGGGGTCACACTCCACTCTGGTCTTTTTCTCCCCTTTCTCTGCTAACAAAGCCTTTCCAATCCCTGAAAAAAAAATTTTTTTTTTTTTTAAAACAGACAATACATTGTTAAAAACTATCATAGGAAAAATATTTATGCTTTTTTTTTTTTTTTTTTGAGACAGGGTCTCACTCTGTTGCCAGTGGCGTCATCAGAGCTCAATGAAACCTCAAACTCCGGGCTCTAGCAATTCTGTCCTCAGTTTCCCAAGCATCTGGGACTCACAGGCACACATCAGCACCTGGCCAATTTTTCTATTTTTAGTAGAGGTGGAGCTTTTGCTCTTGCTTCGGCTGGTCTCAAACTCTGGCCTCAAGTGATCCTCCCATCCCAGCTTCCCGGAGTGCTAGGATTACAGGTATGAGCCACTGCACCTGGCCCACTAGGAGTTTTGATGATATACTTCTGAGTAAATAAGAGGCAAATGACCACACACGTTACTGATTTCCTTTTGCATGTGTGTGCGTGTGCCTGGATGTCCAGAGACATGTCTTGAAGGATGTTGACCAAAATAGCTAATAAATTTTAAATGATTTTCTACCTCTTATGCTATTTGAATTTCAGAAAATGAACATGTATTATTTTCCCAAAGAATGCCATGGAGCTATTTAACTTTTTACACCCGCTCAAGTGTTAAATGATTAAGCTACATAAATTCCTACTTTCCTTCCATCAACTTTCCTCCTTATTTTGCCAACATCTGTGCATGTGTGCTCATGGTGAGTGCCAAGTAAGAAGTTACCTTCCCAATCTCCAGCTCCCACTCATACTTGAGGGCCACTTTCATCCTTGCCTTGGGGTTCCTCAGACACGGATAGATCCTTATTATAAATCTCCTATTTTACTTAAGCTAGGTAGAGTTTGTTACTTTAACCAGAGGAATCCCACCCAGTGCAAAGCTTCTTGTTATCGGCTATCTTCTCAATCATCCCAGGCTATTTGAAAACAAAGTAATAAATCTTGCAGTTGTATGAAGATTTATCACACACAATTTCAACTCGTGTTTATGCACCATAGCTAAAGTAACTGAAGCAAGAAGCTCAAAGCTAGCATTGAAAAAAAAGGCAAACAACTATTTCAAGAGACAGGGAGATTCACTCTTAACAAGGGAATTGATGAAGAGGTGATATGAAGACGAATAAAAATAAAGGAGACATAACTGTACAGATGGGCCGTTCCCTGGGGGTAAAACATTTTCCATTGTAATCTGTTTAACCTCCTTACAGATTTATTTTTATTGTGTTATATTTATATATAAAAAGATTTTTTTCTATTGAGATTATAAAATACAGAAATGTTATCCCCATAATGAGCCCATTATGTTCCTTTTATCTCCAGCAAACAAATTTATTCTTCTCCTTGCCTTATTTTTAAAGGTTCATAATGCACACATCCTGAGAATACCATAATTACAATCTTGGCTGAAAAGCCGTAAGTCCTTGCAGACATACAAGGTGCACTGGCTACGAAGTACGAATCTAATTTTTTGTTTGTTTTTGCGACAGTCTCACTCTGTCACCCTGGGTACAGTGCTGTGGCATCATATCTCATAGCAACCTCAAATTCTTGGACTTGAACAATCCTCTTGTCTCAGCCTCCCAAGTAGCTGGAATTACAGGCACCCACCACAACACCTGGCTAGTGGTTTGTTTCTATTTTTAGTAGAGATGGGTCTTGCTCTTGCTCAGGCTGGTCTCTAACTCCTGACCTCAAGCAATCCACCCACCTCAGCCTCCCAGAGTGCTAGGATTACAGACGAGAGCCACTGTGCCCAGCTAAGTACAAATTTAATTAACACCCTTCATGTGCTGGTGGTTTCCTCTTCCCCTAGAAAATTTTCTTAGAAGGGAGACAAAGGACAAGAACCACTATCCAATTTCAAAGATGAGCAACTGTGAGACTTAAAGTATTGGTGACTCTAGAACACTGCCCAGAGAAGCCACTCAGTGTCCCCTGCTGGCCTCTCTATTCAGAACCAGCCCACAGTGGAGACCGAGACGCATTAGGATTTGTGACACAAAACATGGCATTCAAGGAAGGCAACAGTATAGTGGTTAAAAGTGTTGGATCATTTAGTCATTTGGCCTTGGCATGCCTTAACTGCTCTGTCCCGCCGATTCCTGCTCGGTAATAATGCCCTTCCAAAGGGCCGATGTGAGGACTAAAGGAGACAGTATACTTGATGCAATCAGCAATGCTCTATACCCTGTTTGAGCTTGGCAGGAGCAATGGTAGAAACGCACTATTCTTCAGTTGATCATAACAAGATCTTTGGAGAATGCTGAGATCAACTATGTCTCCAGGTAGGCGCACCTACCTACCTACAGCGTTTGTTTTTAACATGGGTAAGATCCACTCAAGTAAACAGAAACTTAGTTCTAGGGTTCCAGGAGTTTGTTATGATAAGTAACCTTGCCTTAAGTGAAAGCAACCTTCTCTAGAGCACCGTGGGAGAGATCGTTTGGCAGATCCCACATTGTAGCTTTCTGGAGTATTTGAGCCCAGGTACATGAACAGAAGTCAGCAAAAGCTACTTTCTAAAATGCCATCACCAACCTCAGGACAACAGGGTAGGACTTAACTGCTTCTGCTTCCCAGGCTGCTCCCTGCTTGCTTCAGGGAAGCTTGCCGAGTCCAAGGTTGCTCATCCTCAGAGCAGAGGTGGTTAATACTTAGCTATTTTGGATGTTAAGAGGATGAAATGAGAGAGTATCCGGTGAAGTTTTTAGCACAGTGTCTGGAACCCAGTAAGTGTTCAGTCAATAGTAGAACTAATAATACCATCTCAACAGCATTAAAGAAACAAGACACATATTAAGTGATCTCATTGAGACCATGCCAGGCAGTTTTTCACTGTGAGGGTTTTATGGGCTCTCATTTTCCATGTACCACTTGGCATAATCCCCACAGGCATGTGGGTGCAAGCTAAAGGGGATCTGAGGAGTCTGCACAACGAGTGTGGCTGAAACTTCAAGATGTGCTACAGGTCCCACGTGGCTGAGAACACATGTGTCATAACATTTCATTAAAGGCAGGGACCAGTGTAACATCACACTCAGGCTCTCTCCTGACACCACTGGCATGAGCATCAAGATCAGAGTACGGGCCCATGGGGCCACCATCCCAAGAGCTTTTGCTGCCCAAAGTTAACAAAAGTGCTTTTGTAACACAAGACCAAGCAAAGCAGAGAAAATCCACTAGATTTAGCTGAGGATGAGCAGAGTATCCTCTTGCTTGAAGTCATCACTAATGTCTGACACACATATTACTAATTACTCAAAATCACAAAACTCAAGAAGCAAAGAAATAAACCAAACAGTTCTTCAGGGACCTGACAAAGATGAGAAAAGGGAGAAATTTTGCAAACAAAGGTCTAATTTCTACCGCTTGCCAAGGATTTGTGTTATCTGTTTTTGCCAAAACGTTGAGAACATTTTTCTTCTAAGTGGAGCCCAAGGATTAAAGTCCAGCTCTGCTGCTCCAGGCGATATCTGTCTCCAGGGGGAGATGCCCAACTTTCTCATCACAGCTTCCCCCCCTCCAACTCGCCCACTAGCAGCAGGGTGCTGGGTCAGGGACAGAGAAAACTCAACAGAGAACAAGCAGGGACGTGAGAAATAAAATGCAGGACAGAGAGAAGAGTGAACCCCAGCAGCAAAGCTACAGAAATTCCTTTATATGCCTCTAAACACAGCCTCCCAGCAAACTAGGCAACAAGAAATACAACCGGCAAAAGAGATTCTCAGGATAAATGTGGAAAATACTGGTTTAAACAAAATTGAGGAGTTTCTCTCGTGCAGAACATTTTAGGGTGCTTTAACATGCTCAAGGTGATGGTGAGTAAGTAGCTCCAAACTCTCGTATGCACAGATTTCTTTAGTTTTTGTGGTCTCCATCTTGGGACAGGTGCCCTCCAAGACTTACCTTGGAGAATAATGTTATAATTAGTTTTTATGCAAATAATTGTGGAAGGCTCCCTTCGCACCACTGCACTCACAATTAAATGACTAAGCACAATGTGAATAAATGATCAGTTAATGGTGCAATAAATGTTAATCCAAAGTCATGTGAAATACGTGTTTACTGAGGAAGGCAAGAGAAGTGTTCTAATTGTGCCACTTTACTTCACGGCATCTTTATAAGTTTCTCATGACAAAAAGAAACTGACAGATGCCATGAATTCCTTATTGTTCTGTAACTCATCATCTTCTCCAAAACCTTTAAAAACACCTATGATAAAAATCAATTAGTGGTACCACATGTGGATCACATAATGGAGACGTCATGAGACCAAGGACTCCACTTGGCATGAGCGACACCCAGCCCTCAAACAGTGCTGGGTATGGGACTGCTCCATAAACACTGGACTGCGTAAGAATGAGCTGTTCTTGTAAGTGAGCTGTTCTTAAACGTACCATTAATTCATTGTTTTACAAACTACACAAAGTATTCATTCTTAAGTTTTAAATTGACTTTGAAATGCTCACTCTAAAATAATTCCTGGTTTTTCTCTTTTCTCCAAGTTTTGTTTTTTTCCCATTTTATTCCCACCATAGTCTCCTATCCTCCGCAATTCCAACAACAATGGAGGGGGGGTGTTTTTCCTCATCTAAAAGAAGAAATTTTTTTTTCCTAGACCAACTACCATATTCAGTATGGCATTACTGCCAATTGTTTTCAACAGATATCTAATTAGGTACCACTCAAATGACTAGGAGTTTCAATTAGTCAATGCTATACCAAGGGCCTCCTTTGGGAGAAGAAAAAGAAATACATTCATCTTTTAGAAAGAGGTAACTCTATAAAATAAAATATGCTAAACATGTTTAAAATAACCCTGATACCTTTAATACCTTCCAATGAACAAACACAAACTTAAATGTTTTTGCTAAACTCAAGTCACTATGACAAAATCTGGCAATGCACTTTAGGCCCATGAAGAGAGCACCTGTAATCTTAGCACTCTGGGAGGCCAAGGCAGGGGGATCCTTTGAGCTCAGGCATTTGAGACTAGCATGAGAAAGAATAAGACCCTGTCTCCACAAACAGTAGAAAACTTACGCAGGCACTGTGGCACACACCCATAGTCCCAGCTGCACAGGAGGCTGAGGCAGTTGGATCGCTTGAACCCATGAGTTCAAGGTTACCGAGAGCTATAATGCCACTACACTCTGGGCAAGGTGACAGAGCAAGACTCTGTCTCCAAAACCAAAACAAAACAATAAAAACCAGACTCTGTCTCTAAAACCAAAACAAAACAATAAAAACCAGAAATTTAAATTATTTAAACCCTTCCCCATCCCTGTTATTCATACAAAGCAGTTAATGGCCCAGGTGTTCCCATCTGGCAATGCTCAACTTCTGGTTGGACTAAATCCCAATTTATTGCAGCAGCCTGCTCCAGTCCCACCTACTCACCAATTCCCCTCCAGGGTAAACCGGTTAGGACAGCCATTTGGGTTGGGTCTTCAGTCTCTTTCAAGGCCAAGTTCTCAGGCACTCCAATGCCCACTTCCTCACCTCCCACTGAACCTGCCCCAGAAGTCTGTGCTCCAGCACCACTGGGTGGAAGCCCCTCATGCTTGCACCCTCTGAGCTGCCTTCTCCCAAGGGGCCCTTGATGCCCACTCTACCATGAGAGTGGTCTAAAATGACCTCCCCACACCTCATCCATCTGCCTGTCCATCTAGTTCCACCTGCTCCAAGGACACTTTAACAAACACATCTTAATTTCTATACTTAGAACACTATGTTGAAATAATATTTATAATAATTAAACTATTTAAGCATCTTTATTCCCCACTACTCTTATTAACTTTCAGAGGGCAAGAATTGTGGCTCCCGCCCTATTTCTATCCTCAGCTCAGACAATGATTCCTTATATACATTAAGTGCTGAATGTCAGAAAACTTACAAATATATCTTGTATGATTAATAACTCCAAGAAACAAGGGCCAGCATACAGGGCCTCAAGAGGCTGGGGTTCTGCAGCAGGGTCAGGATGGAGTCAGGTGTGTGGTCTGTGTGGGCACTGTGGCACAGTGTGACACGCACACGCGGGCATGCATGCATGCACTGAAGAGAATGGACCATCTGATCATCTCCTTGGTACCTCAAGGTCCCTGCTAAAGTCCTCCTTTTCCTCTCTTGGTCCCAGGGATTAAACCATCATTCACTCACTCTTTAGCCACAAACCTGCTGTCTTTCAATAAGCTTCTCTCTGGTCTGGCCTATCGGCAATTAGGGAAATATATCACTTCATATTATGCCTTCATTCCCATGTCCACAGCAAAGGCTTTCAGAGGCAACAACTGGAGAATGGAACATAAAGCCTCCCTCTATAAGTTATTCCCCCCACTCCCTACCCCTAAGGACATCTGTCTGTTATTCTCTCTCATTCCAAGTGGGACCCTCTGGGAACACAAAGTCACAGAGCTAGACAGCGGGATATGACGCACACAATAGGTGTTATTTGTCAACTGTTTGCACATTTCTCTTGGGGAAGCGCGAGCAGGCACACGTGGAAAGTGGAACACACTGTTCGGGGCTAGAAAGAAATGAGAAGACACGGGAAAAATTAAACCCATCACTGAGAGAAAGAAGCCAATCCTGAAAGGCTGCACACTCCACGTTTCCCACTCTAGAAAAGGCACAACTCCGGAGACAGCGAGCAGACGAGTGGTTGCCGGGGTTCAGGGGAGGAATGGATGAACAGGCAGCACAGAAGATGCTTAGGGCAGTGAAAATGCCCGTGTGACACCGTGACAGAGGATGCATGCCATCATGCATCTGTCAAAACCCATAAACGTGCACCGCTAAGAACAGACCCTCACGTAAACCACAGACTTTAGATGGCAAAGACATGTCCACACGGACTCATCAACTGTAACCAATGCAACTGCTCTGGCGTGGGATTCTGGGGGAACCAGGTTTGGGGACAGGAGCTATGCAGGAGCTCTCTGTCAATTCCACTCAACTTTGCTGTGCATATAAAACTGCTATATAAAAAAATAAAGTCCACTAAAAATAAATATTTAAAAAGCAGAGACAAGCACTGTAGATGCTATCCAGGTGAAGTGAGGGAACTCCCCATGGGGACCCGCCACTGTAGGGCAGAGCTGGCTCCACTCTGGGAAGCTGCAATGGAGGATGCTGGGTGCTCCTGGCCACACGGGGACTGCCTGCCTATGTCAGAGCCCTCGGGTTAAACAGGGGCTGCCCATGAAGGTTCCAGCAAGTGCATCCTCCCCTACTTTTATTCTCAGGGCTACTCCTTGGTACCAGTAACTCAGAACTGCTGCTCTCGTGATACGATCCACCTGAAGGACGGGAAGAGAGATGTGGCTTCTTCTGGTGGTGAATCATCTGCTTTTCCTACCAATGGAAACATCGCCGTCTCTGATGGAACACCCCAGTCTACAGCCTGGAGAAGTCGGGGCATCCTATTTAGAGGCCATGCTCCTATGACCACCCACACTGGCAACATCCTTTCAGCCCTCACAGCCGGTGGCCTGGGTGCTGTGAGCCAACATGCCACAACACAAAAGCGACAGAAGAACCACCGAGGTGCAGTGTGCAAGTTCCACCAGCCCCTGGCAACCTAAGAAAAATAGCACAAACAAGAACACAGTGTGGTTCAAGCGGATGATCTGGCTAATCAAGACCAAATGAGATGCGCAGGTATACATAATGCGGAAATCAGAGATGCTCATTTTCAATAAATAAGAACCTGTCACCACTTGGCCCTGATTAGCAGCTATTGTAACTCTCAAAATTCACCTTTCAAAAGCAAATTTGCTGCCCTGATACTCTTACCAAGTGAAATCTGGTCTTCCTAAGTTGCCACCTGATAGTTTTTTTAAAAAGCTAAATCCATCTCCCCTTTCCTCACATGAGCAATGATTCTTTGCATGTCTGTCGTACGTTTCATTCAAAACCAAACACATTCCAGCGCACTGCACTTCTGTCATTGAAACCTCCTCTCCTCCTCCTCTCAGAGTCCAGTGAAAATGAATTCTCCTTCGCCTTACATCACTTCCTTCCTGTCCCTGAGCTGTCATCCCCACCCCTCCCCCTTTAAAGGCTAAGAAGCTTTCTTTCCCCTGCGGTTCCCCCTATTTTTGCAGTTCTTGGAATTTTCATGGGTTTTATAAGTTTCTCTGCATAATGTGGCAGCTAGTACAGTGTACTCTTTCTAATACCTGTTCCACACACAGGGTTGTAAGATGACACAGGTAAAGTATACACAGGTACTCAGCACTGAGCCAGGTATCAGCTCAGCCAACGTCAGGGACATCCTTGTTCTCTAACATGCTGAGTCCTCTGCACCTCACTCCACTCCTCTCTAAAGACAGACCGCAGTATATCATGACACACATATCATATGATTTAAATATAAATGTTTCATAAAACTAATATTTTTAATTAACAAAAGCATAATGAAGCTATGTTCACTTATAAAGAAAAACAATTCTCGGCTTGGCGCCTGTGGCTCAATCGGCTAAGGCACCAGCCAAGTACACCTAAGGTGGCGGGTTCGAATCCCCAGCCCAGGCCCGCCAAACAACAATGATGGCTGTAACCAAAAAATGGCCAGGCGTTGTGGTGGGCGCCTGTGGTCCCAGCGACTTGGGAGGCAGAGACAGGAGACTCGCTTGAGCCCAGGAGTTGGAGGTTGCTATGAGCTGTGATGCCATGGCACTACCCAGGGGGATAGCTTGAGGCTCCATCTCAAAAAAAAAAAAAAGAAAAACAATTCTATAGTAATCAAATAAACACACAGCCCCTTGCTCTCTGTTCCCTCTTGCACACAGTAAGGCACAGGTGGCCTGAGTTATGATTCCTGGAAGCACGCAGCAGGCTGGATGATTACA
>CAUYQV010053858.1:0-22677 GCA_963574575.1 Galagoides demidoff
TTTTTTTTTTTTTGAGACAGAGCCTCAAGCTATCCCCCTGGGTAGAGTGCCATGGCATCACAGCCCATAGCAACCTCCAACTCCTGGGCTCAAGTGAGTCTCCTGCCTCCGCCTCCCAAGTAGCTGGGACCACAGGCGCCCGCCACAACGTCCAGCCATTTTTTGGTTGCAGCCATCATTGTTGTTTGGCAGGCCGGGGCTGGGGATTCGAACCCGCCACCTTAGGTGTATGTTGCTGGTGCCTTAGCCGATTGAGCCACAGGCGCCGAGCCCCTAAAATAAAATCTTAAGGGACTTTCCAGTGGCTGATTGAATGGACTCCCTCTTAGTCAATGGGATGCCCTAAAAGTGAGTTGTGAGCCATGAGAAGGATGGTCAGATGTGCCTCCTCTCTTCTTAGAAACATCTGGCAACTCAATAACAGGCCTACAGCTATGCAAAGCAAAATAACAGGACTCTCACTACTAGGCATTTACCTAAATGAAAAAAGACATTTTACCACTAGGATATCTGCACTCAAATGTTCATAGCAGCTCAGTTCATGATCACAAAAATGTGGAAATAACCCAAATGCCCATCAACACGTGAATGGATCAATAAACTGTAGTATATATGTTCTATGGAATGCTATTCAGCCATATAAAAAAGATGGAGATTTTGTATCCTTTGTAACAACCCGGATGGATTTGGAGAACATTCTCCTAACTATTGCAAGATTGTAAAAACAAGCATGACATGTACTCAATACCAATTTGAAACTAGGAGATTTAACAATCACAGACCCACATGAGGGAGAATTAAGTTCCAAAAATGGAGAGGTGGGGGTTCAGTAACTACCAAATGGGTATAATACATGTATGTCCAAATGGGTACAATACATGTATGTATGACACTATCCCTGAGTGTAGGACATAGCTACAACTCTGACTTTAAACTTTTGTGTGTAGATAATATGACTTAATGGTTTGTACCTTCATATTAATCTGAAATAAAAATAAATAAATAAAATTAAAGAAGCTATAGGGGACAGGCATAGTGGCCCACACCTGTAATCCTAGCACTCTGGGAGGCTTAGGTGGGAGGATTGTTTGAGGTCAAGAGTTTGAGAGCAGCCTGAGCAAGAGTGAGACCCTGTCTCTACTAAAAATAGAAAAATTAGCTAGGCATCATGGTGCATGCCTGTACTCTTTGGTGCTCAGGAGGCTGAGATAGGAGGATTGATTGAGCCCAAGAGTTTGAAGTTGCTGTAGGCTGGCACGCCATAGCACTCTACCCAGGGCAACATAGTGAAACTCTGTCTCAAAAAAAAAAAAAAATAGGCTCAGCACCCATAGCACAGTGGTTACGGCCTCAGCCACATACACTGAGGCTGGTGGGTTCAAACCCAGCCCAGGCTAAGCTAAGCAACAATGACAACTGCAACACAAAAGCTGGGCGTTGTGATGGGTGCCTGTAGTCCCAGCTACTTGGGAGGCTGAGGCAAGAGAATCACTTAAGCTCAAGAGTTTGAGGTTGCTATGAGCTGTGACACCCAGCACTCTACCAAGGGTGACATAGTGAGACTCTATCTCAAAAAAAAAAAAAAAAAAGAGAGAGTGTCTTTTATTATCTCTAGAAAATGATAAATGTATGGAGAATTCTCAAAGAACCCAAATTAGACCTCCCATTTGATCCTGCAATCTCATTACTAGGCATCTACCCAGAAGAAAAAAAATCATTTTATCATAAGGACATTTGCACTAGACTATTTATTGTAGCTCAATTTATAATTGCCAAAATGTGGAAACAACCTAAATGCCCACCAACCCAGGAATGGATTAACAAGCTGTGGTATATGTATACCATGGAATACTATGCAGCCATTAAAAAAGATAGACTTGGCTTAGTGCCTGTGGCTCAAGTGGCTAAGGCGCCAGTCACGTATACCTAAGGTGGCGGATTCGAATCCAGCCTGGGCCCACCAGCTGCAACCAAAAAATAGCCGGGCGTTGTGGTAGGCGCCTGTGGTCCCAGCTGCTCGGGAGGTGGAGGCAGGAGACTCGCTTGAGCCCAGGAGTTGGAGGTTGCTGTGAGCTGAAATGCCATGGCACTCTACCCAGGGGGAAAGCTTGAGGCTTCTGTCTCAAAAAAAAAAAAAAGATAGACTTTACATCTTTTGTATTAACCTGGATGGAGGTGGAACAAATCCTTCTTAGTAAAGCATCACTAGAAAGGAGAAATAAGAATCCAGTGTACTCAATTCTAATATGAAGGCAGTAGATGATCTAATACAAGGTGGAATGTAGGGGAAGGAAGTGGGTAAAGGTGAGGAGGGAGAGGGATGGGGGTTCATGGTGTATGGCACACCTCTTGGGGGCAGGACACAATTATAAAAGGGACTTTAGCCTGGTGCTGTGGCTCACGCCTGTAATCCCAGCACTGTGGGAGCCTGAGGAGGGAGAATCGCTGGAGCTCAGTTCAAGGCTCTCCTGAGGGAAAGTGAGACCCGACTCATGAAAAAAATGGAAAAACCCAGCCGGGCGCCACCGCGAGCACCTGTAATCCCAGCGGCTTCTGGAGGCTGAAGCAGCGGGATGCCCACAAGCCAGGAGTCTGAGGTTGCAGTGTATTCTGCTCAGGGGCACAGGGTGAGACTCTGTCTCGAGAAAAAAAAAAAAAAAAAAAAAGAGGAAAGAAAAAATAAGCAACGAAATAAAACTCCCCCTTCCCCCCCAAAATAAAAAACCAAAAAAAAAAAAAATAGGGACTTTATATAACAAATGCAATCAGTATAACCTAATTCTTTGTACTCTCAATAAATCCCAAACAATAAAAAAAGAAAATGGTTAATGTTTCATAAATACTGATAATTGAAAATTAAAAAAATATATGTATACATAGCAAATCACTTGCATCTGGGTATATGTTTGGTGGCTTATCTCTAATTAATAACTTCCTTATCTTAATGCATTCCAAGCCTTTAGAAAAGCTTCACATCTTTAACCAATTACAAGTCAAAAAGAATTTTTTTTTTGAGACAGAGTCTAACTTTGTCACCCTCTGTAGAGTGCTGTTTTGTCATAGCTCAGAGCAACCTCAAACTCCTGGGCTCAAATGATTTTCTTACCTCAGCCTCCCAGGGAGCTGGGACTATAGGTGCCCACGACAATGCCTGACTATTTTTAGAGACAGAGGCTCAATCAGGCTGGTCTGGAATCTATGAGCTCAGGGCAATCCACCTGCCTCAGCCTCCCAGAGTGCTAGGATTACAAGTCTTTACTTTAAACCCACCTATAACCTGTAAGGTTCTCCCAAACTCCCCCTTTGAGATGTCCTACCTTTTCAGAACAAACCAATGTAAGCCTTCCATATATTGATTTATAACTTTATGTAATTCTTGTCTCACTCAAATATATAAAACTAAACTGTGACCCAACCACACCAAATCCACTATGCTCAGGCAATTTTTTCTATATTTTTGTAGAGATACGGTCTTACTATGTTGCCTGGCTGGTTGTCTTGAACTCCTGGGCTCAAGTGATCCTTCTACCTTGGCTCCTCAAGTGCTGGGATTATAGACATGAGCCACCATTCCCAGCTGCATTAACTATTTCATTATTTCCTTGGTATAACTTTCTAAAATCACTTCAGCAAACTGTCATATTGCCCTGTAGGAAGGATATATCAGTTTTCACTCCCCATAGTATCTATTTCCTAAACTCTCTACCACCCTTCAGTATTAACACTTAAAAATACTTTTGACAATGCGATGTGCTGAAAAATCATAGAATTATTGTAATTTGCATTTATTTATTTACTATTGAGCCATTGTTTTTCTTCTTTAGGAACTACCCTTCATGTATTTACATTCATTTTTCTATTGGTTTAATTATAGTTTTCTTATTGATTTGTAAGAAACTTTGAATAGCACTAAAATAATAAAGGCCTGATAATCACTGATTGTCTTAATGCAAAGCATTGTGCTAAGTGCTGTATATTTACCCTCTTGTCTTCTCAATTCTGCATGGGAAACCTAGAGCAAAGAGGAATTAAGTAACATGCTGGGTAAGTAGTGAGTGATAAAGCTGGGATTTGAATGGTAGCCAGCCAGCTCCAAAGCCTGTAGGCTTGTAAGGTAAACCCCTATATATTAATCCCTTTGTCTGTCATGTCAGGCATTGCAAATATGTTTACATAGCCTGTCCTTTGCTTTTTAATTTCATGTATGTCCTTTTCTAATGTAAAAAATCCAAAATGTTTATGAATTCAAAATATTTTTCTTTATTGAAGAAACTGTATATTGGGGAGGGGCCTCCGCTACCCTCCAGTGATTTTAGTTTTGAGTCATGGCTGGAGCCAGAGAGAAAGCAGGAGAAAAAGGGTGGAGCCAAAAATAGAGGCAAAGTCCATGAGGTGGGGAGCTAGATGTTCCCCTTCAAGTAGCGCAGGCCTGGCAGCTTGTGCTGGGCTTGTGGAAGATTCCCTGTCACAGAGGCTAAGTACCGGGGAAGCAAGCCTCAGCACGAATAGGGCTTGTGGGTCTGCGGGGCTGAGCTGCCAGTGTCAACCCACTGCCCACAGAAGCAGGGATCACTGGGTTTTGCAGAATATCTCAGCTCGTATCAGGAACACAGAGCAGAACTGGATTTGATCCGGTGCTGGGAGGGTGTCTTTGCCTAGGTGAGGCCAAGTGGGGCCCATGGCTGTCTCCCGGTGTCACCTCACTCCTCCCAAGGGCTCATGTCAGTGTCGATGGCCACACAGTTGTAGGCTGCATAGCGGAGTTTTTCCTCACACACCTTGGCGCTATGGGGGGTGGGGACTTGGTTAGGCAGCTCCATCACTGCCAGAAGCAAGGTGGCTGCAGTTTGTGCACTTCTTTGCCTGAAGTCCTCCCAACTGAGGACAACTCCCTACCCCCTAAGCCCCAGGCTGAGCCTAGGAAAAAACCTACCTGGCATAGTGCGGCAGGAAGAGGGTGCTGGAGCAGGTGGAAGACTCAGGTAGTGCATCTGTGGTCTCGTAGCTGGGGGTGTTGAGAGGCCATAGGTCAGGAATATGTATAGGGACATGTGTGTGTGTGGGAAGGGAGGACAGAAGGCCAGCCACAGTGCCTCTGGACCTCCCTTGCACACTCACCCCAGCTTGTCTGGGTAGATGTAGATTCTGGCTGGTAGGCGGCTGCGGCCCGTGACAAAGCGCAGGAAGCGGCTCCGGTCCTCTGGACAGAGAAGGAAATCAGCACCTGTCATAATGGCAGGGGTTCTACAAGTTCCACCCAGTCTCTATATCCCACAAGCAGATTCAAATGCAGCTATTACTCTGCCTCCCTCCACTGACCGTTGGTGAAGTTGTTCAGTGCCTCCCAGAAATACTGCACCCGTGTGTCAGATGGCTCGAAGTCCTCAAACCGTGCTGGTGGGGACAAGGGCAGACTTCATTCTTGGGCCCAATCCTTATGCCCCAGCCTGTGTTGCCCTGCCCTGCCCCGCTGTTGGGAACTCACTGAGCTTTCGCAGAGCGTCCACTGTGACCTCTGGATCCCCACACACTTTCTTCTCCAATTCTTGCCAGGTCAGCAAGTCCAATACAGCCTGTGGTACCACTTTTAGCAGACCTGCCTGCATGGCTGCCACCTGGGATGGGTAAAAGGCCTGGCTTGGGAAGAGGGCACAACTCCCAGTTCACACTGGGGGCATCTCTGTATCCCACTGGTCAGAAGGATTATGGGCCCAGAGTTCTCAGGATTGGGTACTTCTGGCTTCCAGGTCAGGCTCTGGCTACTAGTGGGTGGAGTGCAGGAAGGGCCAAAGCTCTTTTCTCCTGGCCTCTGGGTAGTACCTGCTCCTTGCTCTCTTCTAGCCGGGCCTTCTGGACGAGTTGGATGAAACGAGAACGGTCCTCGAATTTCACAACAATGCCTGCGCCCCCAGGGATCAGCTCCACCACTTGCTGGTCACTCAGTACAGTGGTGAAGGTCAGCTCCTTCCCAAACTTGAACTCAAATGTCTCTTTGTCCATGCCTTCCATCACTTCCAGGAGCTTAACCTGCAGGTTAAAGAGAGGCAGAGATGTTGGTTTTCCATGGGTGTAGACGGCGCCAGTGTTTCCTCAGGATGCTTACAGGGAAGCAGGAGCAAAGCAAGGCTGTCCCCAGGCAGGCAGCAGTGGGGAACAACGGTGTCAGTACAAAGGCTGTGAAGACATCAAGACTATGCCTAACCAGTCTTGGAGGCCAGGGAAGGTACCCTGTAGGAGATGGCATCTCAGCTGAAACCCAAATAATGGCTGGAGTTGGTTGGGTCATAAGGTATCAAGAGAGAGAATTTCAATGAAGTTGGAAAGAGCAAAAGGCCTGAGGACACTGTTTGGCTGGAGGCTGAATAAGACCCAAGTGGCTAGAGATAGAGCGGTCAGTCACATAAGGCTTTTGCAGATTTCTATATTCTATCCTAGGCCTAGGGGAGAGCCATCAGAGTTTAAATGAGAGTGCAATTAATTATCTGGCTGCATTGAGATCAGATGGATAAGAGGAGAGAGAAGAAGAGCAACTTTTAACTTTTGCAGTAAGCGGTTAGGCTGGAAAGAAAGGTGACTTGACCCAGGAGGGTATATTTATGAGATGACAAAAGTGGGAGATTCTAGAGGGAGAGTTGACAATGTTGGGGGTGGGGGAGTGGGAAAGAGGAGTGAAGGATGACCCTGAGAGTGGTGGCATGGGGAGGGGTGGGTTGTGGTGCCATCCTGAAAAGGAAGCCCTAGAAGGCAGTGGTCTAGGAGAAGGATGGAAAAGTGAGCTAAGCCTGAGATGTCACTTTGGAGCAAATGTCCAGGATGCAGATGAATATACAGCCTCAGGCTTAGGAGAGAGGCTGGGGCTAAAGGTTAAGATTTTAGGGGTCAGTAGAATAGAGATAACAGCTGAAGCCACAGGAGTAGATGGGACTGGAGAGGGATTCTGTGTGTGGTCAAAGAATAGGTGTAAGACAGCCTTGGGGAGCACTAACCTTTATGGGCTGGGCAGAGAAGACAATGGTCCACTCTGTACTCACCAGCACGGAATCAACAGCTGGGAAGTCCTTGCTCCAGCTCACCTCCTCACCAGAAAGCTGCTTCCACACAAAACCAGGCAGAGCCAGGACCTGTGTGACAAATACTTACTACTGTCTTCTTACCCTGAGCTGCCCAGGTTTGGCTGGCCCTTCCTTCTGGGAGCCAGGGCTGATCTGATGGGAGGTGCAGACAAGGCTACTCACCAGGAACTCCTTACCCCGAAGGGCAGCCCCCATCAGCTGTCCAATCCATTCATACTTGGCAAAGTCTCGGCATGAGGGGTTGGGCACATACATGTCCCGGGCCTCACCAGTACCATTGCCCTGGCCCAGAGACAGAACTGTCAGCATGGCATGGGATGCACCCTACTTTCCTGTCCCAAGCTCTTCAAAGACTTCCCTGAACATCTTCCACTGGGGGTTCTGAATGACCCCCGACCCCTATCAATGTACAATGCTCTTCTTCTCTCTGTCTGCCTAGAGGTTGCCCAGGTAACTCAGTGCCTCTCCAGCTCCTCTGAGAGTTTTGCAGAGACTGAAGAGGAGAGACAATTTGAGAGGTAAGGGTGGGAGATTACCTGGTTGGCCGTGCGCACAAAGAAGGGCAGAGGCACAGGAGTGTCTGCTGAGCTAGGGCACAGCTCTTCTGACATATCTGCCAGGCTGTCCCGGAAACCACCCCCTGAAACGACAGATGCCCTCAGCTGAGTATTTAAGAGCCCAGCCCCCATAATGGCATAATGAACAGTTCCCCATCTTTGTTAGCTGGTGGCCCCAAAAGACTTTACCACTTAACGTTATTTTTTTGTTGCAGTTTGGCCAGGGCTGGGTTTGAACCCACCACCCTTGGTATATGGGGCTGGTTCCCTACCACTGAGCCTCAGGCATTGCCCTATTTTTTTTTTTTTTTTAGAGACAGAGTCTCACTTTATAACCCTGGGTAGAGTGCCATGGCGTCATAGCTCACAGCAACCTCAAACTGTTAAGACTTAAGCAATTCTCTTGCCTTAGCCTCCTGAGTAGCTGGGACTACAGACACCCACCACAACACCCGGCTATTTTTTGTTGCAGTTTATATGGGGCGGGCGCCCTACCCACTGAGCCATAGGTGCCGCCCCCTTTACCACTTTAATAGAGAAGTGAGCAGGACCCTGGTCATCCTCCCTCAGAACCTCACCTTGGTCAATGATGCCTTCTGCAATGAATTTACATTCCCACCATTGGTCATAGCGCATGGGCCACCTGTAAGTATGGGCAGATCTGTCTTCATGCTGGGCCAGACCTCAGGACAATTCACTAGCCCAGAAGCCTACCAGGAAAAGGGCTACAGAGCAGTGAAGGTGAGGGGTGCTAAGAGCAGTGTGTGGGTGTATGTGTGCACATGTGTACCCTGAACACGTCCCTTATCCTCATGCTATACCTGTAGTCCAGGGGCTTTTCATATTTGTCAGAGGGCTTGAGGCCTTCATATACCTGGAGGTGAGAAAAAGGGGAGAAAGTTGTAGGGAAGTCTGTGTCTAGACTTGGCTTCATTCTTGCTGTTCCTCCCCCAGTCTGACCCCAGATGGTCCAGACCTGTGTGAAGACTGCATTCCTGCAGGCTGGGTCACGAGAGGGGCAGGCACGATGTTCCATAGCAAGGCGGCGGTTGATGTACAGGCGTGGCATGAAGCTGGGTTTGCTGCTCTCTGAGTCACGAAGGCACTGAGCCACCAAGCCAGGCCGTTGGCGTGACAGCAATAGAAACTGCTTCACTTGCTGGTAAGGAGAGGTGGCCAGAGCAGGATAGGTGGGGAGTCAGCCTGTGTCCAGACCCTGGAACCTCCCTCTATGCCTGGACCTAATTCCACCATTCCAGTCCAAGTCTAGTCCGTTCCTGTCCTTTCCTCCAGTCCCAGCCTTAGTCTAGCCACCAGAGGGAGCTTTCTAAAATGGGAAATCTAATTTCCTCAATATCTTACCACCTTTCCAATGTTGCCACTAAACTGAGACAAAGTCTGCTTCACAGCCTGCCCCACAGGGTCCCTTGACAGGGGAGCCTGCTTCCTGCTTACCCCCTCTCAGCCTCATCCCCATGTCATACTCATACCTATCTGCCTGCTTTTCTCAAGTCATCTTGAATTGCTGATAATTGTCAGTCTGCACTTTTCATGTGACCTACCAACTCATGCTGCACTTCTCTTCTTCCCATTTTTGGGTATTCCATACACTCATGTGGGGAATGCTCACAAACACTAAATTTTGACCATCTTCTCTGGTTTTCTTCTTGTGTTCCTACACCCAACAAAGATCCTGCCCTAAAGTACTTTTAGGAACTGTTTGCTGAAGAATGGACAACTAACTACAGGAGTAGGAAGGGGGAACCCACTGCCAAGACCAGCACTGGCTGAGCCAGGCTCACCTTAATCTCACTGAAGGTGCCCAGGGTATGATCCCAGGCAGGTACCAGGTGGTGCAGGACACTGTCTAGGATCTTGATGAATCTGGGATAGGTAGGGAAAGATAACTGTTGCTAAAGAGTTTGGCATGTATGTAATACCCCCTCCCCCAACTCCCCAAGACACAGGGACAGAAGAAGGGAGGGCCCAGGGGCGGATCTGATCCTTGAAGCAGAACAGTTTAACTTTAAGTCCTTGGGGACCTCTTTCATACAAACAAACAAGGCTCAGGATGAGGGGAAGGGAAGGGCCTATAGGCCCAGGACATAGCCACCTCTGCAGGAGGACAGCTCTGCGGTACAGTACTTCTGGGTCAGTGCCTTCCAGGCGTGGATATCGCACCAGACTGGTTGGCTGGAACAGGTCTGCATTCAACCCTAGCTCCCGCTGTCTAGATGACTTGATCTTGACCCCTCGAAGGCGAACATCAATCCCATCATCTAGGAGAAGGTCAGAGCAAGGTCATTTACCGTATCTGTTGCCTTCTTAGCCCTCAGACGTGTGATGGCTCTTTTATTTATTTATTTTTTTTTGAGACAGAGCCTCAAGCTGTCCCCCTGGGTAGAGGGCTGTGGTATCACAGCTCACAGCAACCTCCAAACTCCTGGGCTCAAGCGAGTCTCCTGCCTCCACCTCCCAAGTTGCTGGGACCACAGGCGCCCACCACAACGCCTGGCTATTTTTTTTGGGGGGGGGGTTTGCAGCCATTATTGTTGTTTGGCAGTCCTGGGCTGGATTTGAACCTGCCACCTTAGGTGTATGTGGCTGGCGCCTTAGCCACTTGAGCCACAGGCACCGAGCCTCTAATGATTTTCTTGTCTAAAATTATAAGAAAATTCAGGCTCGGCGCCTGTGGTTCAAGTGGCTAAGGCGCCAGCCACATACACCTGAGCTGGCGGGTTCGAATCCAGCCTGGGCCCACTAAACAATGACAGCTGCAACCAAAAAATAGCCAGGCATTGTGGCGGGCGCCTGTAGTCCCAGCAACTTGGGAGGCAGAGGCAGGAGACTTGCTTGAGCCCAGGAGTTGGAGGTTGCTGTGAGCTGTGATGCCACAGCACTCTACCCAGGGCGACAGCATAAGGCTCTGTCTCAAAGAAAAAAAAAAAAGGAAAATTCAAAGGCAAAAGTAGGTCAATGGGCGGCACCTGTGGCTCAATGAGCAGGGCACCGGACCCATATACAGAGGGTGATGGGTTCAAACCCAGCTCCAGGCCAAACTGCAACAAGAAAATAGCCAGGCATTGTGATGGGCACCTATAGTCCCAGCCACTTGGGAGGCTGAGGCAAGACAATTGCCTAAGCCCAAGAACTGGAGGTTGCTGTGAGCTGTGACGCCACAGCACTCTACTGAGGGTGACAAAGTGAAACTGTCTCTTAAAAAAAATAAAAAATAAATAAAATTTTAAAAGTAGGTCAAAAGTAAATGGAGGGAAAAAGTTGTTCCACATAAGCAATATCAAAACAGAACAAGTGCTACTCACTATACTTAGACAAAACAGACATTAAACCACAAAAGGTCCTAAGAGAGAGGTACAGTTACTCATGCCCTGTAGCCCCAGCTCAAGAGATTGAGGCAGGAGGACTGCTTGAGGCCAGGAGTTTAACAGGTTATTTCTGGCCTGGAAAATATAGCAAGACTCCATCACTACAAAAAATTAAAAATGTAATCAGGCATGGTGATGTGCATCTGGAGTACCAGTGGAGGCTGGGGTGGAAGGATCACTTGAACCCAGAAGTTCCAGCCTAGATAACAGAGTAAGATCTTTTTTTTTTTTTTTGAGACAGCGTCTCTTTGTCACCCTTAGTAGAGTGCCACAGCATCTTAGCTCACAGCAACCTCAAACTCTTTAGTTCAAGTGATTCTCTGACCTCAGCCTCCAAGGTAGCTGGGACTATAGGCACCTACTACAACGCCCGGCTATTGTTTTTTTTTTTTTTTTTTGAGACAGAGCCTCAAGCTGTCCCCCTGGGTCGAGTGCCATGGCATTTCAGCTCATAGCAACCTCCAACTCCTGGGCTTAAGCGAGTCTCCTGCCTCAGCCTCCCAAGTAGCTGGGACCACAGGTGCCCGCCACAGCACCCGGCTATTTTTTTTTTGGTTGCAGCCATCATTGTTGTTTGGCAGGCCTGGGCTGGATTCGAATCTGCCACCTTAGGTGTATGTGGCTGGCACCTTAGCCACTTGAGCCACAGGCACAGAGCCCGGCTTTTGTTTAAGAGAGGGGGTCTCACTCTTCCTCAGGTTTATCTTGAACTCGTGAGCTCAGGCAATCTACCACCTCAGCCTCCCAAGTGCTGGGGTTACAGGTGTGAGGCACCTTGCCTGGCCAAGATCTTGTCTTTAAGAAAATAATAATTTGGCTCGGTGCCTGTGGCTCAAGTGACTAAGGCACTAGCCACATACACCTGAGCTGGTGGGTTCAAATCCAGCCCAGGCCCGCCAAACAACAATGACAGCTACAACCAAAAAACAGCTGGGTGTGGTGGCAGAGGCCTATAGTCTCAGCTACTTGGGAGACAGAGGCAGGAGAATAGCTTAAGCCCAGGAGTTGGAGGCTGCTGCAAGCTGTGATGCCATAGCTAGCATTCTACCCAGGATGACAGCTTGAGGCTCTGTCTCAAAAAAAAAAAAAAAAAAAAGAGAGAGAGTGAAAATAGTAATTAGGGCAGTGCCTGTGGCTCAGTGGTTAGGGCACCAACCCCATATACTGGGTGACAGGTTTGAACCTGGCCCCAGCCAAACTGCAACAACAACAACAACAACAACAACAAAATAGCCAGGTTTTGTGGTGGGTGCCTGAGGCAGGAGAATCACCTAAGCCCAAGAGCTGGAGGTTGCTGTGAACTGTGACGCCACGGCATTCTACCAAGGGTGACAAAGTGAGACTTTGTCTCTAAAAAAAAAGAAAATAATAATTAATAAAAGGTTCCAAGTGACAAAAAACACGATATATTAATGTAAGGTTCAAATCATCAAGAAGACATAACAATGCTAAGCATTTACACATCTACTAACAGGCCACTGGGTGGTGCCTGTGGCTCAGTGAGTAGGGCGCAGGCCCCATATACCAAGGGTGGCAGGTTCGAACCCAGCCCTGGCCAAACTGCAACAAAAAAATAGCTGGGCGTTGTGGCAGGTGCCTGTTGTCCCAGCTACTTGGGAATCTGAGGCAAGAGAATCGCCTAAGCCCAAGAGCTGGAGGTTGCTGTGAGCTGTGACGTTACAGCACTCTACTGAGGGTGACAAAGTGAGACTCTGTCTCTAAAAAAAGGAAAAAAAAACCAGGCCATCAAAATTAAACCAAAATTGACAAAATAGAAGAGAGAAATCTAAAGTTGCACAATCACAGATAAAGACATTAATAGCTCATTAAAAAATAACAGAAACAGGGCTGGGTGCAGTCACTCATGCCTATAGTCCTAGTACTCTGGGAGGCCAAGGCAGGTGGATTGCTTGAGCTCAAGAGTTAGAGAACAGCAAGACCCCATTTCTAAAAAATAGGCAGGCGTTGTGGCAGGCACCTGTAGCCCCAGCTGTTTGGAAGGCTGAGGCAAGAGGATCACTTGAGACCAAGAGTTTGAGGTAGCTGAGAGCTAGGATGCCACCGCACTCTACCCAGGGTGACAAAGTGAGACTCTGTCTCAAAAAACAAACAAACAGGCTCGATGTCTATGGCGCCAGTGGCTAAGGCACCAGCCACATACATCTAAGGTGGCGGGTTCAAATCTAGCTAGGGCCGCCAAATAACAATGACAGCTGCAACCAAAAAATAGCCAGGCATTGTGGTGGGCGCCTGTGGTTCCAGGTACTTGGGAGGCGAAGGCAGGAGACTCACTTGAGCCCAGGAGCTGGAGGTTGCTGTGTGCTGTGATGCCACAGCACTCTACCCAGGGCGACAGCTTGAGGCTCTGTCTCAAACAAACAAACAAACAAACAAACAAAACAGAACCACCAGGTAGAAGAAAATAGAAGACCTGAACAACACCGTAAACCAACTAAATCTAACAGACATATACAGAACATTCTATCTAACAACAAAATTTACATTCTTCTCAAATATACTTTGAACATTTTCTTTCTTTCTCTCTCTTTTTTTTTTTTTTTTGCAGTTTTTGGCTGGGGCTGAGTTTGAACCCGCCACCTCCGGCATATGGGGCTGACACGCTACTCCTTTGAGCCACAGGCACTGCCCGACTTTGAACATTTTCTAGAATAAATATGTTAGATTACAAATTCAGTCTCAGTAGCTTTTAAGAGATGGATTATCCTGTAATGCATTTTTCTCTGAACACCACAGAATACAGTTTAAAATAAAAGGAGAAAAACTGATATAAAAAATAAGAAGGCTGGCAGATTGCTGAAACGCCTATGGAGGTCCTGGTTACCTTTCTCTGAAGAAGTGGGTAATAACAAGAGCTCATATGTCTCGGGTATGGCTCGGTGCCTGTGGCTCAAGCAGCTAAGGTCAGCCACATACACCTGAGCTGGCGGGTTTGAATCCAGCCTGGGCCCGAATTATTAAAAAAAGGAATGTCTCAGGTACTACACCACGCTCTAAATCTTGCTATGCTTGCCAGTGTTTGTGCTCACTGTCCTCTGAAATCCTCACATTATGTACGATCATTAGCCCTATTTTATAGACAGAACCTGAGGCTCAGAGAGGTTAAGCAACTTGTCAAGGTCACAGAGTAGCCAGGTCTGTCCCAGGGTCTGACTGGAAGACAAGATGGTCAGACAGACAGATATCCCAGGACAGGGGACTGAGGCCACAAGACAAGGCAGGGACTCATACCCTAAATCTCATTTCTACAGCCCCACCAACATGCTGTCCTCTTACCGCTGCCTCAAAGCCTTTGAAATTTGGGGTCAGGACTGGGTAGTTGATGCCGGGAAACTTCTTAATGCCCTTCAAGACTTCAGTGTGGTCAGCCATCTAGGAGCCAAAGGAGACAGTGCCAGGTCATCACCAGGAGAGGGCAGAGAGCTGTTAGAGAAAATCTTTCTATCACAAAATCTCTGTTGTCCAGAACCCTTGGAGAATGATGCCTCCTGCAAAGCGGAGTATCCCTAATGTTTTTATCATATAAAAGCCCTAGGTTTGGGTGATGTCCAGTTTTCTCATGTGGCCCATACTGCCAGCTTTGCAGAAGCAGAAAAAGCAATAACAACTATTACCAGCCGCTCACTGAGAATACACTCTGAGCCAGACACTGCATTCAGCTCTGTGTTACCTGACACTCATTTTGAATCTTTATTCTTCTCACTTGGTTGTTTCTATAAAGTAGGGGTTGTTCCTCTTCCCCTTTTATAAACACAAAGCCACAGACAGGCATAGAGATTCTGGACTTTTAGAGCCAGAAGAGGCCTGAGGGGTCATCTCAAACTTGGAGAGGGAAAAGGTCTTAGCAAGTTTACCCAGCAAGTGGTGCAGGGCCAAGACAGAGCCCAAGGCTCCCAAATCCCAGGTCATGCTCTTTCCCTGCAACACAGAGCTATGAATCACCAGAAACTTCTCAAGGCTACATACAGACCTAGAAAACTAAATTCCCTGCTTCTCTTTGCTTCAAGGGCAAATATAAAACTTCCCAGCCTGAGAAAGGCCTCTCATTGAGGCCTGGGTCTCACCTGGGGAACCCACTTGGGAGACACAAAGCTGGTGGCTTCTATAACTGGAAGTCCTGTTTCAGAAAGCATGTCTATGAGCTTGATTTTCACTGGAGTAGGTACGATATTCTGTAGTGGAGAAACACCAAAAGACAGGTCAATAAAGCCAGTAGTCAAATGGCCACAGAAAATAGTGCCTGTGGCTTGGCACCTGTAGCTCAGTGGCTAAGGCACCAGCCACATACACCAGAGCTGGTGGGTTCGAATCCATCCTGGGCCTGACAAACAACAGTGACAACTACAACCAAAAAATAGCTAGGCGTTGTGGCGGGCGCCTGTAGTCCCAGCTACTTGGGAGGCAGAGGCAAAAGAATCGCTTGAGCCCAGCAGTTGGAGGTTGCTGTGAGCTGTGATGCCACAGCGCTCTACCCAGGTTGACAGCATAAGGCTCTGTCTCAAAAAGAAAAAAAAAAAAGAAGGGCGGCACCTGTGGCTCAGTGGGTAGGGCGCCAGCCCCATATACCAAGGGTGGCAGGTTCAAACCTGGCCCTGGCCAAACTGCAACAAAAAAATTAGCTGGGCGTTGTGGCAGGTGCCTGTAGTCCCAGCTACTTGGGAGGCTGAGGCAAGAGAATCGCCTAAGCTCAGGAGTTGGAGGTTGCTGTGAGCTGTGTGATACCATAGCACTCTACCAAAGGCAATAAAGTAAGACTCTGTCTCTACAAAAAAAAAAGAAGAAGGGCGGTGACTGTGGCTCAGTAGGTAGGGTGCTGGCCCCATATATGGAGGGTGGCAGGTTCAAACCCAGCCCTAGCCAAACTGCAACAAAAAAATAGCTGGGCGTTGTGGCTGGTGCCTGTAGTCCCAGCTACTCAGTAGGCGGAGATAAAAGAATCGCCTAAGCCCAGAAGTTGGAGGTTGCTGTGATCTGTGGCGCCATGGCACTCGACCAAGGGTGATAAAGTGAGACTCTGTCTCTACAAAAAAAGAAAATAGTGCCTTTTAGTTCAAGACTTTTGCTAGAGCAAGCACTTCATGATCTTAACTTCCAAACACTAACATGAATTCACATGTAATCCCCATCAAGAGGTGGGGCACAAGGCTTATCTTAGAGCTCCACACCAGTGGAGTGGAGCTTATAGTACACCAGTGGTTCTCAATGTGGGTCACGACGAATGAAAATACATCTTGCATATCAGACATTTATTTATTTATTTATTTTTGAGACAGAGCCTCAAGCTGTCCCCCTGGATAGAGTGCCGTGGCATCACAGCTCACAGCAACCTCCAACTCCTGGGCTCAAGCGAGTCTCCTGCCTCAGCCTCCCAAGTAGCTGGGACCACAGGTGCCTGCCACAACGCCCGCTATTTTTTTTTGGTTGCAGCTGTCATTGTTGTTTGGCGGGCCTGGGCTGGATTCGAACTGCTATCGTAGGTATATGTGGCTGGTGTCTTAGTCACTTGAGCCACAGGTGCCGAGCCCATATCAGATATTTAAATTACGATTCAGAACAGCAGCAAAATTATAGTTATGAAGTAAGCAACAAAAATAATTTTATGGTTGGGGGGGTCACCACAACATGAGGAACCATATTAAAGGGTCACGGCATTAGGAACCTCTCCAGTAGATGCAGCTTCTTACCTGAAGAGCAGTTAATATTCACATGGAAACATTTTTCTGAAATGCAGACTCTTCCTTAACTAAATGTGTGGTAACTTGTGACCCCATCTCAAACAAACTGAGAACAATGTTTGATGACCTGAAAGGACAGAGATGACTAACCCTGTGGGTCCTGGGTTGGGGACTCCAAGTATCACACCCTTCTCTTTCCCGTCACCTCACTTGCATAGGCCCTTCATCCTCATGTGTTCAGCTAGCTTCTTGCCCTCCCTCCTGCACCATGACTAGTCACTTGCCAGATTCTGTGATTTCTCTTCCCCAATCTACTATCATTATCCCATGTACTTTATGTCATAGTCTCATTCAACTAATTCATCCTACACAGGAATCCTCCCAAAACGCAGCCTCCATTATCTCACTTTCTTGCTCAAAACCTTTCAGTGGGGCTCAGTGCCTGTAGCTTAGCGGCTAGGGCGCTAGCCACATACACCAGAGCTGGTGGGTTCAAACCTGGCCCAGGCCTGCTGAACAACAACGTCAACTACAACGACAACAACAACAACAACAAAAAAAAAGTAGCTGGTGTTGTGGTAGGACCCTGGAATCCCAGCTACTTGGGAAGCTGAGGCAAGAAAATCACTTGAGCCCAAGAGTTTGAGGTTGCTGTGAGCTGTGATACCACAGCACTCAACCAAGGGCAACATAGCGAGACTCTGTCTCAAAAACAAACAAAAACCCTTTCTATGGCTCCCTAATACACCCAGGATTGGATAGGTAAAATAAATTCTAAGAACTCCAGATCCTTCTCAATAGACCCTCCCACATGACCCCTCCTCTCCAACTTCTCTCCCACTGCTCTTAGTCCACTCCACCAGTAATTTCTGAAAAACCTTCATGTTCCAGGCATTGTGTAGGTGCTGCGGATATAGGGTAAGGAGAACAGGCAGGAGTCTGCCCTCATGGAGCATGAGCTCAAAGACTCTTGTTTCCAGCAAGCACTACTAAAGTTAGGATGGGCATGCTTTAAAAGAAAAAGGAAAAAAAGAAAAGCTTTTGCTTATTGAAAAAAGAATCAATACATATTTATTTCAGAAAACGTACCAAAAACAAAAGAAAACTACTTTTAGGACCACCCGCTGATAACACTATTAACATCCTTTTTTGTGACTTTTTAGCTCTGTACAGTCTAACATGTTAGCCACTCAACATGTGTGGTTATTTAAATTTACTTAAAATTACGTAGAAGTAATAATTCAGTTCCTCGGCCACTACAGCCATACAACTGTGTCTAGTGGTTACCATATGGAAAAGCTCAGGTCTAGAATATTTCCATCTCCACAGAAAGTTCTATGGGACATGCTGGTCAAGATCCTATTCTAGGTAGATGCTCTTGCATTATCTACCTTTTTGTTTCTTACACAAAAGTATAAGGCTCAAATACATACACACGAACACCATAATATAACCTGTTTGGGTTGCTTAACATATACTTTACTACTAATGGCTTCATATTTCATGTGAAGTCCATAATATATTTGATACAACTTTCCCCATATCAAACATCAGGTTGTTTCCAACTATTCTGCTATTACCAACAGGTTTGTAAGGAACATCCCCAAAGCTAAATCTCTGCACTTGGTCTTTTAAGACTTCCTCTGGCTAAATCGCTAATCTCTTGATGTGGAATTGACAGACCAAAAGGCATGCTCTTCCCTTCACTACACCAGGGGATCTCAACCTGTGGGTTGCAAATCCTTTGTAACAATGAAAATACATTGTGGCATTAGGAAGGTTTAGAACCACTGCTCTACACTATTCACACCATCCCACCAGGCTGTGATGGGCACTACACCTGTTGCACCACCATTTTAGATCATTTAACCGTCAAAGGTGCCTGCCTAACCTCCTAGACTAAGTCTGGCACGTCTCGCATACCTCTGTCCACCCCCATGACACCTACCACATAGAATACTCAAAGCAGCTGCTTGAAAACCCTATTTTGGTTAATTTTCATCTTTACCTTTTCATTTTGAAGTCCATCTCGGGGACCAACTTCTACGATTTTCACCTGCTTTGGGAAAGTGCCCATAGATGAAGTACTGACCTTTGGGTTTAAAAGAGGAAACATTGGGTTATTAAGAAAACCTTGAAAAAAAGGGAAACAAAAAGTAACAGGAAGACACTGTCACAATTTCCTGGGGGGGGAGGGATATCAAGAATTGATGTATCGGCTGGGCGCCTGTGGCTCAATCGGCTAAGGTGCCAGCCACATACACCTAAGGTGGCGGGTTCAAATCCCCAGCCTGGCCCGCCAAACAATGATGGTTGCAACCAAAAAATGGCTGGCCATTGTGGCGGGCGCCTGTAGTCCCAGCTACTTGGGAGGCTGAGGCAGGAGACTGGCTTGAGCCCAGGAGTTGGAGGTTGCTATGAGCTGTGATACCACGGCACTCTACCCAGGGGGACAGCTTGAGGCTCGGTCTCAAAAAAAAAAAAAAAAAAAATTGATGTACCTTCACTAATAATGAGACAAGAAGCAGTGTTTCTCACTATCTGGTTTACATTTGGTTGGTTTCAGAATTAAGAAAAAAAAGAATATTTTATTTAGAACTGGAATGAAAAAGAGATTTCCTGCTCCCCGTACACCAGTGGTTCTCAACCTTCCAAATGCCACGATGTATTTTCATCGTGACAAAGGGGTTGCGACCCACAGGTTGAGAACCACTGCTGTACCGGTTCTCCCCAGACATCTGGACTCACTTCCGACTGCCTAGCAGCTGTACTTGCACCTCTCTAATTCAGTGGTCCCAAACAGAACTGTTTAATTTCTGCTAAAGCCTGTCCAGCTCTATAAAAGGCATCACATGCACCCTGTGGCTTAAACCAGAACATGACTGATTCCCTTCTCCAGTTCGCCCAAGATTCTATGGTTTGACTCCTGCTGAATTCACAATTCCTCCCAACTATTCCAGTTCTACTCCCCCACCTGCATTTCATGCCCAAGGCTAAGCTCCAGCCCCCAGGCCTTTTCTCCCTCAGCCCCAAGGTTCTCTTTTTACTTCTTTGTTTGTTTTTTGAGTCAGTCTCACTTTGGTGCTCAGGCTAGAGTGCCATGGTGTCACTGTCAGCCTAGCTCACAGCAACCTCAAACTCTTGGGTTCAAATGATCCTCCTGTCTCAGCCTCCCAAGTAGCTAGGACTACAGACGCCTGCCAGGACACCTAGCTAATTTTTTTCTATTTGTAGTGGACAGTTTGTAGACAGCTGGTCTCAAACTCCTGACCTCAAGAGATCCTCCCCACCTTGGCTCCTTAGAGTGCTAGGATTTCAGGTATGGAGAGCCACCACAGGGGCTCCAAGGCTCTTCACCTGGGTCTTCTCATACCTTCCAGCTCACTGTTTAGGAGCAGAGGCCTCCTCTGACCATCCTTTGCAAACCTGGCACTCATCCCATCCCCATTATTTTCTACTTCAGCATTACAAACATTTATTTCAAAGCACTACCAATGTTTTCTCCACTATAATATAAGCTCTATTAGAGACCTTGTCTGTCTCTGCCTTCCCATGATTCCTAGGGCACTGTACTTGGTACAAAGTTGGGTTGGCATTCATTAACATTACTGAAACAACAAATAAATGCTTGAAGGGCACACCCGTCCCACAGGAGGGAAATAACTGAATGTAGTAGGGAGTCCTCCAGGACTTTGGGGGAGGGGATAGTGTGTGGAATGTAAGAGGGCTCTGTTCTGTTACAATTACAGGCTGGGGGATGAACCCGAGAGGCAATGACACCCCCAGTAGTTTAAAACATGGAAAAAAAAAAAGCTGTGAGTCTCCTCTATATAGTCTGCTCCAAATCTTACCCTCCTTTCCACCAAGTGATGCAAGATTTCTGTGGCCTCCTTCTCTACTCTTGATACTATAACTCTTCAAATTAACTTTCATTTGCCAGATTTAATCTGGATAAGCATCCATACTGGAGCAAAGGGAGAGCAAACTGTGTAATCTAGTAAGGATCCCAACCCCCCGAACCCTTTAAGGCATTCCTGGCTTGGAACTAGCTGGAATTGCAATGATTCACCTGAACTGGCCTTAATTTTAGCCAACAATGTTTCCCAGGGACCAAGATGAGCCACTGTACATGTTTTGAAGTCAACAGCCTTAGCTGGAAGGTCTCTGAAACTTCAATCTCCCTCCAAAAGGGAGATGAGCTGCCTAGAATGTAAGTTTCCTGAGGCAGGAACTTTGTTTTTATGCACTGCTGTATTTTCAAGGCCCTGGGATAGAGCAGGTACCCAATAAATAACTGCTGAATGTTGTTGAAAGAATGTAAAGCTTCCTTCCAAGTTCCTCTGAAGAGGTTAATGTAACTCCATTTGGGAATGAAAAGGTTAATGTAACTGGATCTTGGAACTAACTCCTCACTCCCCTCCTGGGCAAGGTCGCCCAGGTAGAATCAGTTTATCAGAAAGACTGGCTCCCTCTCCTGTACTTCTGGGCAACCAGTCTGAAAGTGACCAGACCGGCTTCACCCCCACCCCCACCAAATTCTGGGCAAGGTCAATAAGCTCAGAGGGAGCCAGTCTATCAGAAACAGACAAGCAGCCCCTCTCTCTAGAAAGTCCCTAACCATAAACAGCTCAGCCAATAGCAACTCTGCTCGACAAAACACCCCCATGAAACTCCTCTACACGCTTTAAAAACCTCCACTCACGTGTCCCTTCAGAGTGACCCAGGCATATGCTTTCATTTGAATAAAAAGCACTTTGTTTTTTTATGTGTGTATGGTGGTCTCTAAGTGGCGAATTAGGTCCTAACACCTTATATTAGAACATTATAAATTCCCCTTCCTTCCCCATAACAGCTCTCCATGTAACAATTCACATTTACTAAACACTTAATATTTGCCGGTCGCATATAAGAGGGCTTTTACATGTTAAACTATGTTATCTTCTCAATGACCTTTATCAGGTAGGAACTATCATACTCGACATTTTACTGTGAGAAATATGAGGGCTGAAGAGGTTAAGTAACCTAAGTAACCTTCCTAAAGTCACATGGCTAGTCAATGAGGCAATATCTGAATCTGGCAGTGTGGCCCTAGAACACCTGGTCCTCGAGCAACTGTTGCCTCATTACTACCCTTTGGCTCACATTCTTCTCTCCTGGTTAAATTCCGTACTGTTTGGGTGTGTTTGCTCATGCCTGTAATGCTAACACTTAGAGAAGTCGAGGTGGGAGGATCACTTGAAGCCAGGAGTAGAAGACCACCCTGGGCACTAGTGAGACCATCTCCACAAAAAATAAAAAATTAGGCTCAGTGCCTGTGGCTCAAGCTGCTAAGGTGCCAGCCACATACACCTGAGCTGGCGGGTTTGAATCCAGCCCAGGCCCGCCCAACAACAATGACGGCTGCAACCAAAAAATAGCCAGGCGTTGTGGCAGGCACCTGTAGTCCCAGCTACTTGGGAGACAGAGGCAGGAGAATCGCTTGAGCTCAGGAGTTGGAGGTTGCTGTGAGCTGTGATGCCACAGAACTTGACCCAGGGCGACAGTTTGAAGCTCTGTCTCAAACAATAAAAAATAAATTAAAAAAATAAAAAATTAGCTGGGCATAGTGGCATACTCTGTAGGAGTTAAGCTATGATGATACCACTGCACTCCAGCCTAGGCAACACAGGCCCTGTCTTAAACAAATATCCAGTTTCTTCTTTCAAGTTCTGCTCAGAGGCTTGGAGCCTGTGGCTCAAGTGGCTAAGGCGCCAGCCATATACACCTAAGGTGGCAGGTTCAAATCCAGCCGGGGCCCGCCAAACAACAATGACAGCTGCAAACAAAAAATAGCCGGGCATTGTGGCAGACGCCTGTGGTCCCAGCTACTTGGGAGGCTGAGGCAGGAGACTTGCTTGAGCCCAGGAGTTGGAGGTTGCTATGAGCTGTGATGCCATAGCACTCTACCCAGGGGGACAGCTTGAGGCTC
>CAUYQV010053863.1:0-19082 GCA_963574575.1 Galagoides demidoff
TCCGTCTCAAAAAAAAAAAAAAGAGAAAATGACATGAAGGCTGTGTTGATCAGTTTGATGGAAGTATTTCGGATTGCATGTGAAAACCCCACACTGTACCCCAGAAGTGCATTAATGTACATAGTTACCATTCAATAAAAAAAAAAAAAGAAAGAAAATGCTCAGGGGCAACTTGGATTTTTATAAAATTTTTAGGAACTTCCATGAAAAGGAAGTTCTGTTCTCTGAGACCCCAGCAAAATGCAACAGTAACAACAAAACCTAATGGAGAAACTAGGAGTAACTCAAAGCACAGATGTGGAGGAATATCTGCCAAGTGTTTGATATTTGTGCTGAACCCAGAAAAGGTGCTTAAAACTATTATATTAACCACCTCTCGGTATTTTAATTGAGTTGAGATTTGTGTGAGTAAGCAGTTAAGAGTCTACAGACACTCTCAAGTGGTAACCTTTCACAGAGAACACAGGAATGAGGGACTGACTGGTTCTAGCAGAGGCAAGGAAGAACCCAGTGTACACCTGGTCAGATAACTCAGCTCTGAACCAGGAGGCAGGACTGACGGAGAAACAGCTGGGCACAGCCATGTTCAAACTGCCCCTAACCGAGATTGCTGCCTGGAGAGGAGGAAGGGAGAGGAAAGCTGTTTAGGGCCTCACAACTGTAACATACCCAGGGATACCAAACCTTTGAAGAGAACCTTCAGCAGGAAAAACAGAGACCTAAGCAAATAAATAAATGGCAGGGGGTGGGGGTGAAAGGAGGACAGAAGGAAAAAGAAATCCGTGGAAAGAGATAAACACAGAAGCTGAAAATACTTTAGAAAATGGAAAACATCCTCAACAAAAGATATCTCTGAAAGAAAAATAGGATACTTACTTTAAAAAAGGGATATGTGGAGAATAAAAAGAACTCTCAAAGTTAAAAAAACTATATGAAAGCCAAAAAAACAAACAAAAGGATGGTTTGGAAGATAACTTTAGGAAACTTGTCAAGAAGTAAAAAAGAAATGGAAAACTGGAAAGAAAAGCTCAGAAAGATGAGAAGGTAGTCAAGGTAGTTTCCCCCTCAGCTAGAAGAAATTATTGTAAGAGAAAATAAAGAAAATGAAGAGACAAGTTCCACACAGATGCTAAATGAAAATTTCTCATAATTAAATCTCTAGGTTAAAGGCTGCCAGAAGAGCTGGGAAAATTCTAAAATTTTTCATAGAAAATGGATCCCACAATGAGGAAGCAGAAGAGCCACACATTTTTGAAAGGGATCACTGGCATTCAGTGACATGATGTTATCAGAACGGTTTATATTTGGTATTCTCTAGCCACCCCAAGTATCAGTCAGGTTTGAAGGTAGAATAGGGACATTTGTAGACACAGATAATATTTTACAATTATTTCAAGGATCCTTTGGACCCTCCCTCAGAAAGCTGCAGGAGGATGTGTCCCAGTAAACAAGGAAATAAATGAAGAGAGATGCCACTATAAAATCCAGACACAGGAAACTTAGCATAAGGGAGATGTTAAATCATCTTCCAGGATGATGGTAAAGCACGGTCCTGGGATGACAACTGTGTTAAGAGGCAAGAAAACAACCAGTCCTGGTGAGAAAAGGAAGACAAAGGGTTCCAGAATGGAGACTTCCAATTAAGAAGAAAAGAAACATACATTATCTGTTGACTGTATTTTCAAAGATTTCACAGATCTATTGGTGAATTAGGAAAGAATCAGCTAGAGATATAAACACACACACACACACACACACTAAAACCCCTCCAAATTAAATTAAAATGTAAGGTAATTATTAACTCTGGTGGGAAATAGTTAAGCAAAAAAATGAATGAAATCACTATTCACTACTTAGCTTATCAACAGTATTTACACTGTTGTATAGTTTTCCTAATGTTTATAGAAAAACTGTGATATAACTATGTTGGAAAAAATGAGAGAAATAAAGGAGGTGGCAGTGTTAAGACAGCATGATTTTTTTTTTTTTTTGCACTTTCTTTTTGGCTGGGGCCAGGTTTGAACCTACCACCTCCAGCATATGGGGCCAGCACCCTACTCCTTTGAGCCACAGGTGCTGCCCAAGACAACATGATTTTTAATCACTGTAACAGAGGACAATATACTTGACAAACCAAGAAATAACAAATTAAACAGACTGTTTTAGAGATATGAAAAAATGATGGAAACTAAGAGTTCGTTTATGCCCCTGGTTGTCAGGACTGCCATATGGTGGCTATTTTTTTTTTCCAGTTTTTTTTTTTTTGGCCGGGGCTGGGTTTGAACCCACCACCTCCTGTATATGGGGTCGGCGCCCTACTCCTTGAGCCACAAGCACCGCCCCATATGGTGGCTATTTTTAAAATGATATGTTGTTCAGTTATTTGCTTTTGGAAGCCATTATTTGATTTAAAAAAATCAATCTTTGAACTTAAAAAATTAGATACACTGGTTTTATAAGTAAAATAAATTCTAGGAAGAGACAAACAAAACTGCTAGTAGTATATGTGAATTTGGGGGTGGGGAGGGTAGAAGAGCTTTCGCTCTCTATTGCAGCCTTCTATATATTTAGGAATTTTTAACAATGAACATATATTAGCTATTAAAATTATAAATACAAATTGATTAAGCTAGTCTAATAAATTAGTAATATATTTACTTTACATTAAAAAAGTAACATAAAAACCCAGAGGGCAGATAACCAAGCCACAGATAAACTCAATGGTTCTCAACCTTCCAAATGCCGCAGGGTATTTTCATCGTTACAAAGGGGTCACGACCCACAGGTTGAGAACCGCTGGATAAGTTCATTGCTGGGGGATGACTGCCATACAGAGTTGATAAGTGTCACACAGAAAACCACAACCTTTTAACTCCTACTTTGATCTTGAATACGCTCTATCAAGAAGAAAACTTTTTCATGTTGAAAAATACAAAGAGGAGACCAGAAAAGAAAGTAAGGCTGGGAGGAGATTGTTAAGAGGGCATTCTGATTGCTCTAAATGAGATCAAGTTTCTTTAGCTATAGAGTTGACATTTTAAGGCAATACATCAATCTAGTTTTAGTTATAACCATCTTCATTAATATTAGTTTATAAGATCAGCTGGCAATGGTCCAAGAATCACTAATTTTAATGAAAAACAGGTGAAGAATGGTACACACACACACACACAATGTGTGGGGAAATAGTTAGGGATTCTACGGGCAAAGTGAAGGCCCCATGCACCCATCCACAGCACCCACTATATAACAGGGAGGGCAAAGGAGAAGAAATTAGAAAGAAACCTCTCTGACTCTACGAATATGTCTACAGGCCATAGTTCCTGTGCAGGAACTTGATTCTTGAACATCTGCTCTGTGCTAGGTGGTTCATATGTTAATCAAGTCATGCGACCTTGTGAGATAAAGGCTTACACTTCAATTTCCCCAGCTACAAAGTCAATGACTTTTCTATTAAGCCATGCTGGATGATTATCACTGGGGGAGGGATTTTCCAGGAAGTATTATCAGTCAAAATAAGCAACACGTTTAAGATGTTTGTGACCGTTCCTCGTGGTCAGATCTGGCGGGACAGTGTAGGATAGAGAGGGCCAGTCAGGAGAGGGCTTAGTTCTCGGCCTGCTCCCAAGACCACTTCTTGGGTTGTCCTTTCACCTCTCTGGGCGCCAGTTTCCTGACCAGAGGCTTATCCATCTAATATTTTAAGATAAAATAAAATCCCATCAAAGACATACTGATAGAATAAATATTTTTAGCTATTATCTTTAAATAGATTATTTCAATATTCACGTTTTCTTTTAAATATGCAACTCACTGCACTCCAAGTAGCATCTTTTTCAAAAGCTGTCATCTCAAGGCACTGAAAATCTAAAATACTGTCCACTCTCTGTTCCCAGGTTCTCAATCCTTTCTGTGGTTTGGATGGTTTTCTCTTTCTCCTTGGGTGCCTGAGTTCCCTGTCTGCTTGGAGCCCAGTCAGAACATCCTTTTAGTACCAGGACCTTGTGTGGGGAAGGAGGCTAGACTGCACAGAACCAACAAGCTAATGATAATTAGTGGGGGCTCAGGGGCATTGTGCCCTGAGTACACCCCTTTCTATAAACTCCCTTACCCAGGTAGGAGAACATTTTTAACAGAAAATGGGCAGAAGCCTCTAAATATGTTAGGAGATACTTTTCACCTCTACTTTTTCCTTTTTTCCAGGATTCCCAGGAACATCTATGGGAAACATTTCTGCTGAGAACCACGGCATTTCAGAAACATTTATTTATACAGTGATATGCTAAGTGCATATTATTTTTCTCTAGTTGCCAATACTGGGACTTGGATGGGTCTTCCAGGCCAACAGCTTTTGTTTTATTCACTTACTATACATAGTTGAAAGAAAGAAACTGTCATTTGTCTATGATAATGTTTTTTAAGCTACTAATCACAATCCCTAGCAAGAAATAGTTTGCACAGCAACCCTGTGTATTCACAGAAACACACACATAAAGACAAACAGATGAAACTAGAATTTCACAATATATATAATGTGTAATATATACTGTACTCCATTCAATTCCATACCTTACATCCTCCTCATGTCATTCTAGTTATTTGCATTAGAAAAGTTAACAAGATCCATTAAGTTGATTTTATGACCCAGTAAATTGGTCTTCATGTGACGGAGAAAAATATATTTCGTCAGTAATGTAGACTTTATTCTCTTCGATTATTCTACAATAGCAAAGATTTTGCAAGGCTGGGTTTTTTTAAAAAAGTCTCTATGGTTAAAAGGGTACAGTTTTGTAATCTGGTGGCACTGAGCTGATTGTCAAAGAATATTTTTACTAGTTATGCCTAGTACATTTTAAAAAACTATTATCTCCATTGAAATCAGCTGCAAACATATTTTCTTTTATAAATGCCAAACTAATATTAAAGAAGAAATCTTACTCTAGGAGGCTCAGGAGTTCAAGACCAGCCTGAGCAAGAGTGAAATCTCATCTCTACTAAAAACAGGAAAAATTAGCTGAGCATTTTGGAGAGTGCCTGTAGTCTCAGCTACTCAGGAGGCCCAGGCAGGAGGATTGCTTGAGTCCCAGAATTTGAGGCTGCAGTAAGCTATGATGATGTTACTGCCCTCTACTCTGGGACAATAGAGGGAGACTGTGTCAAAAAAAAAGAAGAAACCTTATAATTCCTTACCACCAATATGGAAAGATACTTAATGCATGGACTAACAACTTCAATCACGCTGACCTTTGTGTTTGTTATAGGATTATCAGAAACAGGTATTTTGGACACTCTTTCTTAAATGAATGAAAAGCAAGCAAATAAAGCAACCTACCTCTTCCCTGCAGTTTTAATCCTAATGTAGTTTTACTTAATTAGCAAATATAAATGAGGTCTTAATAAGAACATTTTTAATGTAAAGATGTTTTTGTGATTAATATAGTCCCACTAGTAATTATCAAGCTACCATTATATAATTTAGAAAAAGAAATATTATGGATCAGTCAAGGTCATTTCTAAGATGGCACATAGAGGTTGACCTCATAATCCCTCATCTCTAGCCAAATGGAGCAGCTCAACCTTCCATGAATATGCCTATATATATTTTGTTTTATTACCTTTATTTCTAACTCTTTCTTTAAGCCTTCCCAGTCATCTAGCTGGAAAGAATCTCTCCCTCCTCTGACATCACATATGGTTTGTTAACGTTACTTGTTATGATTAGAACTATATCAACCCTGTTACACTGTGAGCTTCTTGGAGGGTCAAGGTTATGTCAAGAACTTATGTCTTAGTTCTATATTCTCTCCCAACACTCAAACATCAATCACTTGATGGTGGTTGGTGACCAATACATTTTTGTTCGGTGAATAAACATTTTGAACAAGAGTGAAACTTAAGCCTACATTTAAACCAGTGGTTGCGATTTAAATATATGAGTCTAAAAAGCAGAGACCTGGCACTGCTTTTTGTTTTCAAGTTTTCCCCTTTTGGTATATTTCTTTACAAATCCTCTCCCAAATTAAAAACAAAAAAACAAAAAAACAAAAACACACAACTAAAATCTACCCCTCCCCCATAGTCTTAATCGCATCCATCATGCTGAGTCAGTGGAATCCCATTTAGCAATGAAAGGTGATTAAAAGGGCTGGTAGGCATCTGCTTTCAATATTATTCCAGGCATGGGGAATCAGTACTGTAGAACCTCCATAGCTGACCACCTCTCTACATTGACCAACTCCTTAAGTTGACCTAATTTTCATAGACTGGACATGCACCACATGTACGTATCAGTACAGGAGGCCTAGTTCCTTCTGTCAACCACCTCCGTATGTTGACCAACTTCTTACAGTCCTGTGAGTGATAAACTTAATGCCCTATGTTTTCCCACAAACCACTGCCTAATAACCAGATGTTTGGAAGATTTTTGCCATTTCCTTTGGTCTTGCCTTGCTAAGATCAGTAATAATTTCACATTTTCTCTATAGGTATTGCTAAAAGAACAGAAATACTCTAAAGTGGGTTGAGTGCCTTCCTAACTGAACAAAGGGGCCTGAAGTATCAAAACTAACTCTACATGTGTTCGGCAAGTAACCAGGAAAATGAACAAGCAGATGCTGTAATCTTCACTCAAACTAATATGCATGTGAAAGAATTACCTTTAAGATAGTTGAGCGTACTTCATAAAGCCTAGTAAAGACAAGACATGAATAAATGTGGCTATAAAAGCCCCATTAAAAAGTGGGCAAGACAACAGCACCTGTGGCTCAGTGAGTAGGGTACCAGCCCCATATACTGAGGGTGGCGGGTTCAAACCTGGCCCTGGCCAAACGGCAACAAAAAAATAGCTAAGTGTTGTGGTGGGCGCCTGTAGTCCCAGCTACTTGGGAGGCTGAGGCAAGAGAATCACCTAAGCCTAGGAGTTGGAGGTTGCTGTGAGCTATGACACCATAGCACTCTACCTAGGGTGATAAAATAAAACTCTGTCTTTACAAAAAAAAAAAAAAAAAATATATATATATATATACATATATATGTAATTTTTTTAAAAAGTGGGCAAGAGACATGAATAGAAACTTTTCAAATAAAGATATAGTAATGGCCAACAAACCAATGAAAAAATGCTCTACATCATTAGGGAAATGCAGATTAAAACCACAATGAGCTACCACCAAACTCCAATGAGAACAGCTCCTATTAAAAAGTCCCCAAACAACAGGTACTGGCATAGATCAAGAAAGAAAAGAACTTTTACACACTGTTGGTGGGAACACAAACTAGAGTAATGCCTATGGAAACCTCAAAGAACTACCATTTGATCCAGCAATCCAACTGCTGGGTAAAAGGAAGAAAGTTCATTTATAAAAGGGACACGTGCACTCGAAAGTCTACAGCAGCACAAGTCATAATCACTAAGAGGTAGAAACAACCTGAATGCCCACCAAGACATAAATGGATTAATAAAATGCATACCATGGAGTACTACTGGGCCATAAAAAATGGTAATACAGTATCTATTGTGACAACCTGGATGGAACTGGAAACCACTCTCCTAAGTGAAAAATCACAAGACGGGAGAGACATACAATACCAAGAACTGACCAATCAACACTGAAGTGCACAGAGGGAAGTAAACCTCAATGAAAATCAAGCTGGGAGGAGCTGCACACCTGTTAGGTAAAGTGCACACTAGCTGGGTAAAGGGCACACTTACAGCTCTTAATCTTTACTAAAACAAAGTATGTGAAGAAAACGTGAACCCCCTAGTATTCTGAAAATTTAAAAAAAGATTAAAATTATAACCAGGGGTTAGCTTAGAATTAAGTAGAAATTTTATAATGGGGTGGGTGGTGGACGGGGCACAGATGGAGGGAGAACTGTGACCTCACTCAAAACAATGCTGCCCCCCTGTGGATACCAAGAGTTAGAATCTGACTCCCTGTCAACCTTCTCCTGAGTCGTAAACAAGGAAAAACATTCACTTCCTGTAATATCAATTTCATGGCTGTTGCCAGGAAATGAGGCAAGGAACAGAGAGACCTCCCCACCACCAACAGAAAAAAAAAAAAAAAAGAGGTCACCGAAGTGAAGTTGTTATATTAATTCTAACTTCTAACAGGGACTCAGGAACTTGGCTCTGCCAAGGGAAATGTAAAAATGAATCTAGAATGAGATGCCATTGTCCTGAAAAATGATGGCTGCAGGTCGGCAGTGCTCATGTTCAGGCTCTGTGATAGACCCATCATTCAAACAGTGCTTGTAAATGCTTCTCCTGGAACTGGATCACAAAATGACTTTCTCTGAAGTCGTAGCATGCACACAGTGGAAAGGAAAAATTCATGTTTAAGTTAATCACTCTGACAAGTATTTCTGTTTGCAGTTGAATTGTCAAACAGATCATAAAACAAAATAAACACAGTGTAAAGAGGTCTCTAGGCAAAGTTACAGTTAGGGTGCCTCAGTAAAAATGGCAGAAGAATTCCAAAGTACTACAGAAATTTGAAAAACCTGAGAATCTTCAAAGATTAAAACAAGTTCCACTCTTTGACTTAGAACCTTATTAAGGTGACTCTATTTTAGTCTCTAGCGACTAAAAGGTGTCTCATTCACGTGATGTAGTAACTTGCACTGGGCAGGCACTCAAGAAGTGCTTTACATTCCCACTCAAGCATTAAGGAATGAGGCTGAAAGGGAATGTGGAATTCATCCAGATCTAATCTCCTCTGTTTACAACCGACCCAACTGCACTGCAACCTGCAAAGAGATTAAAGAACGCGTTCCCAAACCCACAAAGTATGTCTGGTGAAGCCAAGACTAGAACCAATTTTCTCAACCCCCAGTCCAAGGTTCTTTGTTATCTTGTTTTGTTAGATATAATGTTTTATGTCTGCTGTTAAACTTCTTAACCTTGAAACATTTGTGCAAAGTCACTGGGTTTTTATAGAAGTTATTCTGCCTATAAATTTTGTCTTATTTCTTCCCAAGAGATGTTAAATTTGGGGCAATTTCAAAATCAGCATTCCTTAAATGAAAATCTCTTGTCTTCACTAAGATTTTTTTTTTCCAGAAATGGGTAGCTGGGAAGGTAAGTCCAATTTTGAAGCCATACGTCTCTGACACATACTGAGGCTCACATTCTTCAGCATGATCATTGGGAGGTGAGATGCTCATTCTCTCTCTCTCTCTCTCTCTCTCACACACACACACATACACGCTTGAAGAAAAGGTTCAAGGTCAGATATGAAATAGCCACAGAAGGTACCTGTTAGCATTACTTCTATCAGGGTGTAACATGTTTCCTTAGGTTTGGATGATGAACTGCTCCTCTGTGAAATGTAAGTCAGCCATGCCTGCTTGCCTGTGGGTGGCCCTGTAGATAGCATGTCTTCAGAATGACGAGGGTTAAGCCTAAGAGCTTCTTTTCACCGCAAAGAGCAAATTAGCTTTACCAGAGTCAAAGATGCCTGAGATCAGAAAGACCTTATTTTAAACATGGTCCTAAGAATCCTTAGGAATGTGTCCACATGATTGGGTATGATAGAAAGAGGAAATACAGCATGATAATTTAAATAATACTTGAGACGTAGGTAAAAAAGGACTTTTTCCCCCCAGAGAGGTCTAGGAATACCAATTTGGCATCTACCTGATTAAGATTATTGTTCTCTAGAATGCTTCCTAAACTTGTTATTGTACAGTATAAACAATAGAAAAGGCACTGGAAAACCTTGACAAATGGTACACCTGAATTAATTAAAAAGTTCATGAGACAGTGGGGTATTTAGCAACATTAGATTACTCTGTGCAGTTACTAAATGCAGCATCAATTTCATGATTTGACATCGAAAAGCACAATCTCTCAGAATTCTCCTGTCAGGATGGTATCTTCACTTTCTCTTCTATGTGTGCTGGGATCCACTTTATATACATATATATAAAAGTTGAGGAGAGAACTTCTCTTTAACGCAAAACCTCAGTCTTTTCCCTCTGTGCCCTGATAAGTGGAACACTAAGAAATGACGCTAGCGATGTGTGGTGAGATCACATTTAAGAGGGGTAAAGTCCCTGTGAAATATCCCCAACATGGACACTCCAATCTATTGTTAGGCACCACCCCGGCACGTCTCCCTTGGGAATGGCTCCCTCCTAAGATGCATTGGGCACCTTCTATATTTGTCCCCAGGGACCACACTTACTGCTACACAGACTCTAACTGCCCACTATCTTCAGTGTCACTCGAATGGGCAGGGAGCTTCTTAAAGACAGGGCCATTATCTGGTTCACTGGAGCACTTCTGGCACGCAGCACGGATCCAAGGATACTCCATACATACTTCTTGACAAAATAATTAGTGTTTTATGTGTATTGACTCATTTAACAGTCATAACAAGTTCCCAAATCATCACAGCTATTTTCTTCTAATGATCCCAGGAAAAAGCAAAGAGGAATTATCGAGGAGCAGAGTCTCTTGTTCTGTCATAATCACACTCCCAGCCCTGGGTCTATTAACAGAATCTCAATGTGGTCCTGGGAAGTGGCCCTGTTAAGACCAGGTTAATGATGCATTTTGCTACAGAAGTGTCCTGCACAAGATTTGGGGATCAATAAGAGTCATTAATAAGAGAGACAGTTTCAATATCTGCCAAGTATGTCAAATTAGAAGACTTACTTAAAGGCCACATCACGACTTGGGTGGAAACCACATGGTATAGTTACAGATTTCTGAAAAGACAGAAATGCACACAGCAACCTGACCAAGTGTCTTATCTATCCTGATGGCAGAGAATATTCAGTGGCTACCCAAATGTGTTTCTTGTCCTATAATAACAGAACTGTATCCAGAGGAATGACTTTCCAGGTAGACTCCATGTGGAAGCATTCTTTGAAGTTATAGGTGAACAGATGACTAAATTCTGAGGCTGCAATAAGAGTGAAGTAATAACCATGCCCGAGGGAATAGAGGCTCAGTGACTGGAGGGAACCTGGACTCCTAAGCAGCCAGGATAAGCACAGCTGCTCTGCTGAACTACATTGCTTCCTTAAATGAGAACCAAACATCTGAATGATTTAAGCTACTGTATTTCCAGGACTTTGTTATAGCAGCTGAACTTTCTCCTAATATATTCTCTAAGGATAAATTTTACTTAGGAGGGTATGGTAATCTCATTTCTCCTTTATGTTTCTCAACTTCAGGTTTCCTTATCTGTAAAATGAAAATAACTAAAAGTATTTCTGAACCTAAAATTCTAGGATTCCTTGTTATTCTTATATCCATGAACCTGACCCAATCCCACCCCAATAAGTGTTCTGTTCCTTCACATTGGCTTTCACTGCACCTCCTCTAAGCTTTGGAGCTCAAAGGCTTTCATTTACACCCATAACCATTTGTTTTCTCTAGCTGGACCTTTAGGCATGTACTGGGGATCAAAGCCTTAAATTAAAGGATCGCGTTCTTACTCACAAGTTCAGGTACCAACCTGAGTTGCTGAGATTCTGGAAAGGCAAAGAGTTCCCATGAAATTATTTCAGTGCAATGGAACCTTTGAGTTAAACCCTGCTTGCATTAAAACATAAACATGGGCTCGGTGCCTGTGGCTCAAGTGGCAAAGGCGCCAGCCACATACACCTAAGGTGGCAGGTTCGAATCCCTAGCCTGGGCCCGCCAAACAACAATGATGGCTGCAACCAAAAAATGGCCGGGCGTTGCGGTGGACGCCTGTAGTCCCAGCTACTTAGGAGGCTGAGGCAGGAGACTCGCTTGAGCCCAGGAGTTGGAGGTTGCTGTGAGCTGTGATGCCATAGCACTCTACCCAGGGAGACAGCTTGAGGCTCTGTCTCAAAAAAAAATTAAAAAAAAAAAAACATAAACATGCTGAAAACTATCTTCCATACTGATGAGAATCTATCCTCACAAGGCCCACAAACAAGGCTCCAATTTCTTTCTTTTGTAAACCAGCAAAGATGAGTTAATCCCATCTGCAAATAATAGTAATTTTCTGTCACCTTAAATATTTCTTCTTATGTTTCCACTCTTACTCCCACATCTACTAAGTCATTTTCTCTCTTTCTCTTTCTTCTTCTTCCCCTTAACTCATAAATGCTTCCCATTAGGAAGAAAATGGATGCTACGTCATTTACACTGGTATCTCTTAGAGCCTAGCATCTGCCTTCACTGGCTCAGGTCTCCAGTTCTTACCAGCATAAAAATGCCCACTACACTGTTTTCTACTAGGACTACCAAGCCATCAGCCACCACCGTAGCATTTCCACTATGCCTTGGATATCAACTCTCTAAGAATCACATCTACCGGCTTGGCGCCTGTGGCTCAGGTGGCTAGTGCGCCAGCCACATACACCTGAGGTGGCGGGTTCAAATCCAGCCCGGCCCGCCAAACAACAATGACAGCTCCAACCAAAAAATAGCCGAGCATTGTTGCAGGCGCCTATGGTCCCAGCTACTTGGGAGGCTGAGGCAGCAGACTTGTTTGAGCCCAGGAGTTGGAGGTTGCTGTGAGCTCTGATGCCACGGCACTCTACCCAGGGAGAAAGCTTGAGGCTCTGTCTCAAAAAAAAAAAAAAAAAGAATCACATCTACCAAAACTGCATTTTTGGCTTTGACCAGCTTCATGAGCCCATTAGCAACACAAATACTTTGCAGTTTCACTCGCTGCACACAAACTTCCCATTGGCCTATCAACTTCCAACAGTTCAATGTCTAGCTCCAGTAACACTAAAAGCCATTACTCAGTTTTCCTCAAATTAAAAGACTTTAACTCCTTCTCAACATATGAATACAATCACATTTTAACTGCTTTGAAACTTTTTAAGCCCGTTAAATCGAAGTATACCCCTAAAAGCTGAAAGCGAAATTCTAAAAGATAAAAACATCAGTCATTTCAACTATGATATTTCTTGATTAAATACTTAATCTTAAATTATTAAATAAATTTAAGCTAAGTCAAAGTCAGAGAAAGGATTATCTGGAAAACTCAAGTACGAAGGATTCGAAGGATTATATACCCTCCAGCAGTGGGGTCGTCTTTGATTCTCTGTGTGTTGTGCCATGGAGGGACATTTGTCCTACATTTGCTTTCAGTTTTATCTTTACCTGTCTTCATATTAGCCTTTCCTCTAATATAGGATGTGTGTGTGTGGGGCAGGATTTTCCTTAAGGCAATTCAACATAAGCATCAACAGCAACTAAATGAAAAGCCCTGGACATACAGATACTCTACACCATAATGTCGAAGAACAGCCTGAAGCAATATTAACAATAAAATGAAGACGTATATTTAGATGGTGCAGAGGACATGCACAATGTATTTGTATTTTAGTGGCTTACTAATTTCTAAAGTAATTACTTACTAGCTTTAAAAATGAAAAATGCAGGTATATGGCAGAAAATTTCAACATCAAAAAACCCACAAAGGAAAGTAGAATCCCTTCTACCCCAGATCCACATTACCTTCCTATTTTCTTCTGCATCATTTTGAAAACAGTTTAATGTATATACAAACATAAACCATGTATTTAGGTGTAATTTCTAGATAAATAGAAGCCTGCTGTATGTGTTTACTATACTTTGCTTTTTTCACTTAATTATAAACCTGAGACCATTCTATATCAGCACATGTAAATCTAGCTTATATATTTTTAAAGAGCTTGAATAGTTTTCTAAATCAGTCATCTTGATCTTCATGTCTGTCTAGTCTTTTCCATCTCTGCATGTAAGTTTTTGTACAAATGCGCACAAGTAAGGACACATTTAAATACAAGTAACATTTATATTTAAAAATTTGAATGATAATCCAATGTCATCCTCGGACAGACTGCTGTATGTTTAATTTAAAAAACAAATCATGGGCGGCGCCTATGGCCCAGTGGGTAGGGCACAGAGTGGTGTGCTCGAACCTGACCCCAGCCACCTAAAACAGCAATGAACATTGCAACAAAAAATAGCTAGGTGTTGTGGTGGGCGTCTGTAGCCCCAGCTACTCAGGAGGCTGAGGCAAGAGAATTGCTTAAGCCCAAGAGTTGTGAGCTGTGATGCCACAGCAATATACCGAGGGTGACAAAGTGAGCCTGTCTCAAAAACAAAAAACAAAACAAAAAAAATCATCCTGTTTGCAAAAATTAAAACACTCCATTAAAATAAACATATAGATAAATAAACAGTCTCCACACAGTACTGTTAAGACGTGAAACAATTTAAACATGCACAGGCCTCTAAAGATGTACTTTCTTGGCAGAATTCTGTACACTCATATGAAAACAAGTAATTCTGATTTCACAGATCAACAACAATAATGTATAGATGGCACTGCAAATAGTACTGGCAAATTGTAACTATCCCTATTGATTGGGGACTAATGCTGTTATAATACTACCTAATGCAAAATAATTTTTATAGATCTCTAATATGCTCACTTTAGTAAACTATTTTGTTTGCCTTTTAGTTAAGAACTAGAAAACTGTTGGATGCTTAATGAACATGACAGATCCAAAATCTTTTAAAATACTATATTTTTGTTAAATTCAATAATATCAAAGAGCATTTTTTTCAGAAAACAAAAAAATCCTTTGCTAGTCAGATTTATGATATAACATGTTTTGCTACTTATGTACCAAATACTTAAAAACCCATGTTTAGTTCAGTTCCCTTGTCTGTGACTATACTTTTCTGCTCCCTCCAGCACAGACCATGCAGCATTTCTATGGAACAGGGCAGAGATCGGACTGATTTAGGCCCCACTCCTCTTTTAGTGTGTACTGGAGGAAATCATGCCTTTAATCTCATATAACTTGTAAAAAGACCAGACAAAAACAGAGACTTTTTTTTGATGTCCAAAAGAATGAAACAAAGAGGAATATACAATTATTTTGTTCCAAAATAGCTGTATTTTGTTAGTCACTTTGTTTTCATTGAAGGCTTATGGATTTGAGGGACTGTTTAGCACCAAACACTAGTGAAAGTGAAAAGTTTAATGCCAGAGGCAAAGGAGCTCTCTGGAAAACTTTAAAAGAACATGTTCTGTAAAATAAACCTCAAGACTGTGATCTGTGTATTAAATAAGGTAACCTATAAAAAGGGCGGAAGGTTCTTGCATCACTTCCTTCTGGAAGTATTATGTGCTGCGATGATAATATTGTATGTGCAAGGCTATTCAAATCCCCTCTCTCCTGTCCCTATTTTCTTTGCCGATTTAATTTTGCTAACTGGTATACTTTTCAGGAAGGTAACTCTTAAATTTGGTGAGGGATTACTGTATTATGATCACATGTGAAAAAGTATCATTTGCATTCATTGCAAGGGTAAATAAAAACTGTTACTCTGAATACGACTGAGCTATTCAAACACAAAGTAAAAAGTGTCCTGTCTGGTGTGAGGATTCTGTAAACCACCGTGGAGTACGAAGCAAAGCACACTGGTGATACAGAGGCAATTTACACAGGGAGAAGACAGGTGAGAAACTGGGTGTGAAAGTCTGTAAGTGATTAGCATGGCAAGCTGCTCTGGGAAGCCCAGACAGTATAAATATCCCACCAAGTGCTATTTTTTATATTTTCTACAATGCATTTCTATAAAATAGTGGTATTTTGTTAGTTGTTTTACTTCACTGAAGGCTTATGGATTTGGGGGAATGTTTAGCACCAACTCTATTGAAAGTGTCAGTTGTAAAAAGTGTAAACACGGTGAGCTAGTATGTAGATTTTATCCTATGCCGTGAAAAAATGATAAACAGTAATTTCCATCCATTTTATGATCAAAAAAGAAATACAAGGTTATCCCAATACAAGAAAGTAAGACTGAGTCAGGGAAATGTCGAGCTTTCAGTCTCATGGTTGAAGGACTGAATTTTTACATGAAACTACAGAGTTTAGGGATCACCTGTTTGCCTTTAAGGCAATCTTTTAATCTATAGATAAGCATACAAAGACATGGAAATTAATGATTTCTCCAAGGTCAATTGGTAAATTAGTGGAATTTTGTTTTTTTCATCTATGATCCCAGGATTTTTCATAAGAACAATATAGTATTTTGTCCACATCTATAGTTTCCTTTAGGACAAAGCTATATTAACCTGGGCTTTAGCGTATTCTATACTTGCTCATAACTGAGGGGTGGCAACAGGGGGAATCAGACTGAGTGCCAGATGGAGAATAACAGCCTTCATGGAAGGCTGGCTCCATCAGGAACTACTGATATGACCTTGGTCAAGTCATTTGACTTCCCTGAATTTCAGTTTTCTCATTTTACAAGGAAAGGGTGGAAATAGACAGACTCTAATTTTCAGTACCAACATTCTATAAGTGTGATTACTTTGTTCAAATTAATATAAAGAACCATATATGATAAAGCAAAAGTTTGTGAAGACAACTGGGGAATTCACCTTCAGCTTTATGTATTTCAGGCTGTAGTGAGAGCACCACCTAGTGGACATGTGGCTAACTCCAACAGCCAAGAGCAGTAAGAAATTCAGTTTGCAGAAGGGCCCCAAAGAACTGCTCATTTAAAACAACAATCACAAAGAAAACAACAACAAAGGGCCAGAAGAAAATGCAAATATTATTCTGACTTGAGGAAGGGTCAGAAAATAACTATCACCAACATATGAGAATTGATCTTTTTACTATAAGAGGTTGAATGCCATTCTCTAGTAACCTAGAAAAATAATTACTGACTTAAAACAATTGATATCATCTATGGAATGGGAGAAAATACTAGTAAATTATATATTTGATAAGGGTTTAGTATCCAGAATACATAAAGAAATCTTACAAGCACTTGATTCAAAAATGGGCAAAGGACTTGCACAGACGTTTCTCCAAGGAACACATGAAAAGATGCTCAACATAACTAATCATTAGGGAAATTGAACCACAATGAGGCACTACACTCATCAGGATGGCTATTACTTAAAAAAATAAAAGTATTGCCAAGAATATAGAGAAAATGGAATCCTTGTACATTACTAGTGGGAATATCAGATGGTACAGCTGTTATGAAAAACAGTATGGCAGTTCCTCAACAAAGGAAAAAATATATAGCTTACGATTCAGCAAATTTAGTTCTATGTACAGATGCAGAACAAATGAAAGCAAGAATTCGAAGCAATATTTTGTACACTCATGTTCATAGTAGCCATTATTCACAATAGCCCAAGAAGGTGGAAGCAATCCAAGTATCCACTGATGGAGGAATGGATAAACAAAATGTGGTATATACATGTAGTAGAATATTATTCAGCCTTAAAAAAGAATGAAATTCTGCCACGTGGCTACAACATGAGTGACCCCTGAAGACATCATGCTAGGTAAAATAAGCTAGTCACAAAAGGAAAAATACTGTCTGATATTGTCTATGAGCTGCCTCAGTAGTCAAATTCATAGAGACAGATAGAACGGTGGGCATGGGTTTTCAGTTTGTGAAGATGAGAAAATTTTGAAGATAGATGGTGATCATGGTTGCACAACAATGTGAATATTTTTAATACCCCTGAACGTTACAGGACTTAAAAAATGGTTAAAATAGTAAATTTTGCATTATACATATATTTTACAATAAAAAATTTTATAGCAGTGTGAAGTGTAAAATTCTCTTTTTGGAGAAGAAAAATCCCTCTCTGTTTTGGAGTGAACTGTTCTTGATAACAGTTGAAATACCTTCAAAGGGAAATGTGTATTTTTAAGAATCCAGGAGAGAGAAGAGAAACACTTCTGTCCCTGGTGATTTTTGACTGATAACGCACTTTCCATGAGATTTCTCGGTGGCTCTGATTTTTGAGTTTGATTCAGAAGAGAGAAGTATACTTATTTAATGTGAAGATGCTCCCTCTGGGCTCAGCGCTGGGTAGGAGTGTGGATGTCCCAGTAGTGATTACAAGCTGGGAATGCTGCTAGCCACAGTTTCACTGCCTTAGTCTGCAGCCCAAGGATGGTGTTAAACTAGAGACATTGGATCTGCCTTTGCCTGAGGGGAAGGGCACTCTATAAAGAATGACCGGGTTTTAGAGAATGCCTTGGGCTCCTGTTTTAAATGAGGCGGCCGTGGAGCCTCTCTGGGTAGGCTACAAAAGGAATGGCTGTCATTAGCAAAAATTAATTAAGTTAACTTTAGGTTTTAATAAGACCTTTCCAGTGCCTTTCCCTTCTGAAATACCCTCTGCTCCCGTGTACTTAATCTATCTCTACAAAATCTACTTCTGGAAAGAGATAATGGATGAACTAAATTACCCTAATACGTATGTGTCAGGGAGGCTTCGTGTGTATCATTATTTTAAAAGAGTCTGACGTAAACGAAACAAATGAGCTTCTAAATTCAGAATCTTCAATGTAGAATCTACATTGCAGATGATTTGGCTAGGAGAAGGACTGGGGCAAGGTATGAGTGCCCTCTGGGTTTCCCTAAAACAGGGGTTCTCAACCTCTACACTGATGACTTTGGGGCTGGGTAATTATTTGTTATGGGGGGCTGTCTAACTTGGGCATTTGAGGGTGTTTAATAGCACCCCGGCTTCTCTTACTATATGCCAGTAGCACCCCTCTAATTACAAGAGCTCCAAATGTCTCCAGACATTGAGGGGCAGGTGTGGGGCAAAAAGCCTCCTCCTATCCTCACTGGGAAACACATAGGTAGTGATCAGTATTCTGCCAACATGTATCACTAGCTATCCTTGCCAAAGGAGCTTGTAATCTCACTACAAAATTCTGATCTACAGTGAAACTATCAGAAGGTAGTACCAGCCAGGATATGAGATTAAATGAAGTGATGAAAAGTGCAAACAGCAGGAGTATTTTTTCAGATTTCTATAAGGAGCTCCTGGTGCAATTTGATAAAATGGAATTAGACAACTGACATCTAAAGAAAAGTCTCTCTCTCTCTCTTTTTTTTTTTTTTGAGACAGAGCCTCAAGCTATCCCCCTGGGTAGAGTACCATGGCATCAGAGCTCACAGCAACCTCCAACTCCTGGGCTCAAGCGAGTCTCCTGCCTCCGCCTCCCAAGTAGCTGGGACCACAGGCACCCGCCACAACGCCCGGCCATTTTTTGGTTGCAGCCATCATTGTCGTTCGGCAGGCCTGGGCTGG